>WSZQ02096480.1:7157-24495 GCA_019419845.2 Weissflogia rhopalogaster | reverse complement strand
TAACATGCGCGCTTGATTGCAAATAACATAAAATATCTAAATCTCTTTTGCAGTTCTGCTCTGTAAGTCAGACTACATATTTTTGAAGAAAAAAATAAGATGCATTTTTCATGGAAGGTGAGGAAAATCTGAAAATATAATGCGATTTGCCGGCGCGGTTGATGAAAAATTTATCATGTACACATTTTCCACATTTCATTTAGTATTTTAGTATTCCCTCCAAAATCCCCTCAATCTCACCCTCCCCCCGCCACCTCCATTGTTGCGTGTGATATGCGCCGCCGTCGAGTGGCGTGCGGCGTGTTCCGGCTGTTTCATCGCCATTCGTCACCGATTCACATTCACGCGAGTGATGTGCCGCTGAGGCGGTGGCGGCAATGGGGCAATGGTGGTGATGGCAGCAGCGAGCGTGTGTGTACGGTGTGAGTGAGTGAGTGAGTGTAAACTCGACTCCGATTCACGTACAAATGATGAAAGCTACAGCCGCCTCCATTCTGTGTTACCAAAAACAACAATTTTGGTGTTATTGGAACATCAAAATACCATCAAAGAGTCGGATTATTGTTATTAGTCGGAAAATTCAATGATGACTTAAATCTTACGCTTGCATTATTTTGCATTCTTTAATGTTAATTTTAGTCTAACAATCTGACGAAAGGAGTATCATTATTGTTCGTTTCAGATTTTGATGATAATTTTTATAATAAACGGTATGAAGGGTAGAGGAAGAGGAATGACAAAATAAGATGACAAATAAGATGATATATTGGTGCGAGAGAATTGAATGTGCCCGGTGTGGATCGGAACAGCGTGGATGGAAGGTGTGGATGGGATAGTTACATGAACAAATTAATGTTTCCTTTCATAATAAGTGAATTTCCGCAATAAATATCGTAACCAGAAAGTATTAACCATGACCCTTTGTTAAAATTATCGTTTTTCATCAATTTCATCAAATAAAAATAGCAAAATCGTGTCCCAAAATGTGAATAGTTAATAACGTTGAAATTGATAGACGTGGGCGCGCATGAAAACTTAATGGGAAACCATTTTATTGGTCTTTATTGCGAAAAAAGCAACATCATTAATACAATAATTATCGCCGGGTGTGCATAAATTGCGCGTGTATTTACTTACATTTTATTATGCCTCCGTGTATCTACCAGTATACAATATTGCGGTAAATTGTCGGAATTTAATACTTACAGCCGCAAGTAAATAAAGTAAATGACATTTGCGCGAGTATAAGAGAGCTACGTATGCAAATTATGGCTTATCAGTTGGGAGTTTTAAATATTCGAGTGTTATCATGCGATAACACGTATAGTAAGTACGGATAACGCATTGTTAGCTTAATAACTGGTTTTATTAAATTATTTCTGATAATTTTTGGAAATGGAAATATTACGTTTTTAATTTGATGTGTATTTTTGGGATTATAAATATTCGAGCATTGAATTTTTTTCATCAGCATACTCCTCTTTGAATTTGCAATAATTTTTGTTTGAACATCTTGAGATATTCTCGCTTGGTTTTGGAGAAAATGAAGTGAATAAGTCACCCTAAGAGGACTTGTTCATTTATCCATTGAAATTTTCAAACTTTAATCGACTTTTTATAAAACAAATAAATCATTATATAGAGCGACCTGTTTGCTCATTCCCTCTCGCCACCTTATCCTGTCCAGGGCCATTTCTTCAGTTAGTTTTCTCTCTTTCATGGCCTTTACTATTCCTGCATACCACGTCTTTCGTGGTCTACCGCGCTTTCGCCGCCCTGCAGATTGCCAGTCAAGCATTTGCACTGGCCATCGATTTTCAGGCATTCTCTAAACGTGACCAAACCATCTTAATTGTCGTGTCTTAATTCTGTCTAAAACTGTCGCCTCTACTTTCATAAGGTCTTTGACGACTATGTTTCTGATTGTAATTGTTGAGAATTAATTCACTACACGAATGTTTTGATGTTTTACAGACTTTTATTGTATTGTACAATGCACATTTCGGCTCACGCCATCATCAGGTACTGGTGAGTTACAATTTTAGGAGGATACTTATATACTAAATATTTTTAGGTAAAAATATTACCGGTGAGGGGTGTGTTTATCAGCAATTCTATTTGGTCATTAAGGACCATGCGCTCATTGGTGGCACGTTTTATGTAAATCGCCTCCAACGCGTTGAGTTTATGAATTCTTCTATTTTCTCATAGTATCCAACATATTTCAATCCCATTATGATAAAACTCCTTTATATTGATTTTAGAGTGAGCAGTTCTATGAAAATTTGAATTAGAGTTTCAATAGGAAATTTTCACCCTTATCCCTTATAAGGTGTTATAGGGCTGATTCGGTGGGGCTGATTATAGTAAATTTTATAAATATTTTATTATTATAGTAAAGTGTTAACACCAGTAATAATGTAATAAGTACAAGATATAAAAAGTATGTGTGTTGATTTGATGAGTGAGGAAAAGCAAGCTATGTATAAACGATATTTTTAGTCTCAAGCAGTTTTTGGTAACTGCTAAACGTTAATATGTTTTGCTATTATGCTATTATGTTTCGATGTATCTATTTTATAAAGTAATAAACGAATAAAAACAAGTTTATGGTAAAATTCAACGTTAATGAAAAATCTGTTTAGGTTATCTCAACACAACTACTTTAACTACCAACCGCAACATACTCGTCTTCTTTGGTTGCTTTGATATTACTAGCACTTTGGTTTTATATATAATCGACTTTTTAGTCAAACTTTTACTTTATATTCAAAAACTCAATTTGTAATGTTACAAATTGAGGATATCAACCATGAATAGTCAGATATAACTACAATGTATGAGAATAATGATTCCAAACACGTCCTAAATGAGTAAATCCCAGCCAGTTATCTGGGGAAAACAATAGTCAATGCTAAACTATGACACATCGGCTGGAATTTACGCAATTAACTGAAACGTTTGTATATTCCATGGCGAACGCGTGTGCAACAGTTTTCTTGCGATTACCTCACAACTTGCGCGAGCGTAAATGAAATCACTATTTTTACCTTCCGTGGCAACGTTTAATTATAAATTACTATATCATCGGAAATATGCTCGTGCGCTAGTAAAGACGATGCGTAATCGTTGAATTGACGCTTCTAGTTGGGTCGGCGACGGTGACGGATGGCGCACGACATGATCATGCATTGTGTTGATGCGTTTCAGTGTAACTTGCGTTTACGTCATCTGCGTTGAATGTTTGATAATTTCATCAGTTCGCACGCCTCACAGTGTCCGAAAACGACCGTTTTTGGCCAAAATACATTCGCGCTCGTTGCGAGCGACCGCGCGTACTCTTTTCGCAATTTTCGAGGAGTTCTTTTACTTAAGATATTTTATACTTGGATACTATGAGAAAGCAGAAGAATTGGAGAGGAATTTAGAGTTTGTTTCATCTTCATAGTTTCATATTTAGTATGAAAAATGTTGAGTAAAAGAACTCTTCGAAATTTGCGAAATGAGTGCGCGCTCCTAGTGAGCGGACCAGCGAATAATTTTGGCCAATGTTTGGCTACTGTGTGCCGTTCGTGCACTTCTGCCAGCGAATGCAACCCACAGCAGCAACAGCGCATCACAATGCATCGTCTCGGACAGATAATCAAAGTCCAGATTACTTTAAATCACAATTTTGCTTTCACACTGTATTCATTCGTTTTCTTATTATGAGAGTTTGAGTACAATACAGTCAACTATTTTTATGCATAGCAGGAAAGTTTAAGTCGTACAGGCTTAAAATATTCGAGTAAAGTTCTCCTCGTTGTAATTTCGACTAAATTGCATTCCAGTCGAGCGTGTTTGGCTTGTATGCGTTAGAAACGCGCCTAACACGCGTGGAATCAATTTCTAATCACGTCGTGTAAATACCGATAAACCAGCGACCGCATGTTATTTTATTTGCACGTATGATGTTTGGAAAACATTTTTTTTTACCATTGATATACATGACTTGGAATATTTAGTAAATCATAATAAATTAGAAATAATATTAGAAATAATATTAATAATATTAGAAATAATGTCTCCCACTCAACAAGCGGCTGCGGCGCCGTCCGCTAACTCCTGATTTCGCGGTAAAAACGCGAATGAAGGTTGGGCGATTCGCTTGCTTGCAACGGTCCCCGAAAAAAAAAACATATGCACAAAAAGTTCAGAGCGAGTACCATCTGTAGCGAGACCGAATTGGGCCGGATGAAAGTTACTATTCCCTTACACCACTATGTGGTAGAAAAAGGTTGTTGAATAATAATAATTAACAGTTTGTGCCAGTGTGTATTTTCAATACCAATAAGTATCGATACTTTTCTTCGATACTTGAGTATCGAAACTATCGAAGCTTCAAAAGTATCTATATCAAAAAGTATCGATACTTCGTGAATAGTTGACATTAAGGCCCAAACTAAAAATTCCTAACTTCTTTCGCTTATATACCACTCATTTGTAGGAAATAAAATGATATTTCAGAAGAATTTGAATGAACAAAACGCATGCATGCATGATTGAAAAATTGTGCTAGCAGTGTTAAAATTTGATAATGTGCTGTGAGTAGCGGTGTTCACACAATATAAAAGCCAATAAAATCATTTGCCGCCAATATCTGTACTTAATAATATGAAAAGTGTATCAGAATCAATGAAAAGGGCAAATAATCCCTATCAGAAACATTAAACAGAAGAAGCAGGCGTAACGGAGGGCGGAAGAGATACGAGCGTAGATGGAACCAGTGTCCGTCGAAGCAGCGTGTATATTCGCGAATATAGCGCACGAAAATCCCCAATTGGGATTAAATTTCGCCTTAAATTACTGCAGCCCCTAACGTCGAGGCACAAACTCACCCTCGTACAGCCTTCGCCGTGCCGGTAGCTTCTACTCCCCAAAATCTACGCGTCACGGCATCCTCCTTACAACTCCGTACAAACGCCAACGCTGTATTCCTTCCTTTTTTCTCCACGTCGAGATCGCATCATCTTTCTCCGAGTTCTTCTCACTTTTTCCATTCTCCCGAAAACGCGGCGTGGTGGGCGCCCTTCTGCCTTTCACAACTTCTGTTTTTTTTCCTTATTCCACCCTCGCAACTCCATGCTTTTATTATCCCCGTCGTGACCTTCTTCGGCTTTTGCCATCGCCGTACGTTTTAATTAAAATAAATCGTAAATTTGACAATATATGTGCTTTGTTCATTTCATTTACAACGTTTATGTTTCTTTGCGTTCTTATTATTGGTTTCGATTACGCTCTGCGCATTTTTGCGATTCACGCATCCTTTCTTTGTTTGAAGGGAACTTGATTGATATGCCCCAACACTGAGGTCATCTGTTAATCACAACCACTAATTAGGGTGGTAAACGTTCTCTGAGCGAAATTTCGATTCTTGATCCTGTTTTTAAAATACTTTTTGCATTGTTTCATAGTATCGATACTTCCCTACATTTCATTTTACATTTTATAAAATATTTAGGCATAGTGTTTGCCTCCACACTTTCATTCACAAGACATGCATCACACATTAAGGTATCGATACCACGTGTCGGTACTTATCGGCCTTAATCGATACTTTAATTTTCGATACTTATCGATAGTATCGAATCGGTCATTTTCGATACTTTTTGACATTCCCCCACACTGAGGCCATCTGTTAATCACAACCACCAATTAAGATGGTAAGCGTTTTAATTAAAATAAATCGTAAATTTGACAATATATGTGCTTTGTTAATTTCATTCACAACGTTAATGTTTCTTTTTTTTATTGGGTTCGATTACGCTCTGCGCATTTTTGCCATTCACGCATCCTTTCTTTGTTTGAAGGGAACTTGATTGAATTGAATCGTGTGGTTAATTTGATTTTGGTATAAGTAGATTCTCGATACACACGCGCTGCGAACGACAACAACGTTTGTGTTCGTTGTTGGTTGAATAAAAGGAAGGAAAGTAGAAGTGGCACGAATATAAATAGAAACAAGCACAAGGACGAGCACAATGGAGGAGAATTAAGACGAAATATTGTGCATCGACACCCGAGAATTCAGGGGTCTTTCTGTGTTGCCGTATTACGTTTCTGTATTTTTATTTGCCATAGAAAAAGGTAACAGAGCACAATTGGAGATGTCCGAGAAGGTTGAGGAAGAAAGACAAAGGAATCTAGCGCGACACGATGTTATTTTCATTTGTATGGTTGTATTCTTCGTTAGTTTAAAAAGTACTTTGCACGTTAATCGTTGAAAACATCCACTTTCTCTACGATTACACGAATATCAATGAAATATACATTTTATTAGAAACATTCTATTCTACTTTCTTCATTGAAGATTCATTTTCCTATATTTTTTATAGCAGTTTTATAATGTTTATTGATTTTTGGCATATTGATCGTTTGTACTCGAGAGGCGCCCGACTATGGTTCTGTGGTAGCTCGGTCGGCGCCATACGCAATATCGATATCAGCACACGCGATCACATCGAGTGTTTAACGGCAATTAGGTTGCATTCGATCGCATGCACCTCGAGTTGCCACACAGCGTTAATGAGAAAAGTCCTGAGTGCACAGGGTAAAACTTTGAAAACTGTTATTTTCAATAACAGCTGCTACGTTGACACAGAATATTGGTACAATATATGTATGATTATATCATAATATTGCCGATTCGGCGCCCAACTATAGTACTGTAGGAACACGATTAGCGCCATCCGGATGCTCAGCAATGCATGTATTGAGAGAACTTGCTGTATTTTGCTACACTCATCTCCAGTTGCCACAGAGCGTTAATTAGAAAAGTTTCGAGTGCAAAGGGTAAAACTTTGAATATAACAATTGCTCATTGTATTACGTTGACACGAAATAAAAATATTGGTAATGTTAAACTAATTAAAAAATAATTTCTTAGCAATTTTTTTTCAAATTTTTTATCATACGTTTATTACTTTTCAACTTATTTTCTATGTTTTTTATGAATTTTCTATTAATATTAGTATTATATAGTATTAACTCATCTCGAGTTGCCACAGAGCGTTAGCTAAAAAAAAGTCGCGAGTGCAAAGAGTAAAGTTGTAAAAACAGACATCTTGTTTGAGGTTTCAAATAGGAATTGATATCAATTTTTAATACTCCTAAAAATGTTGAAAAATTAAACGTTAAACATTAATTTGATTTGAAACTAATGGCAAAAACATTTTCACTTGATTAAGAAGACCGTCCAAGTCTTACTTAAACACCAAAGAAATTAAATACCAAAGAAGTGTCCAAATATCTGGCAAGTTGTGCGAAAACTTCGCTTATACCCAGTTCGCGCCTTACTGCAGTACACAAAGCGTGGAACGCTGCGAGTTGAAAGGGGATTCCCGAACTTGATGGGCACGGGAATACTAAATTACATCATCAATAACACGCAACAATGGCAGTGGAATGGAGACGCAAAAGCGTGGTGTGTAGACAGAGACAACTTGTACAGGCCCGCGCGCGAGCGAAAACAAGGCGTTCGGGAAATTGGAGCGAGAGAAACATCAACGACCAACACACAACCCACCCGTTCACTCACGACCCTCACGGATTGTGGCGGTGGTGGTGGTGGGTTGGGTTCGTTCGAGTTGATCGTCTCGCTGCCGCGTTCAACTCGACCGATTCCCGAGCTCTCCGATGCTTGACGTTGATGCCGCCGGCTGTGCGTCGCTCCTGCCTCTCCTGCTTGCCTGCTGGATGCTTGTGTATGTGTATGTACGTGAGTGTGTGCGTGCGTATCTCTCGTGCAATTCCCGCACGGAATTCGGGATTTGTGGATTCACGCAATTTGCACGATAAACACATGCATTTAAAGCATCATCGATCAGATTTCGGCAACGGCCCGCGCGCGCGTTCGTTAAAAGATCAAATTTGCGCAGCGCCAACGTGCGATTAGCTCGAGCATATGCGCAACTATCAATTAAATAGCTTTCATTAATTAGGCGCGAGCTGTGAATTATTAATTTGCCGACATTCGCTCGTGGGATCTCTCACATACAAAAAAAACATGTTAATGTTTAATGAGAAAGTGTTTTCTTTAAAATTTATGCAACTGATTAAATATTCAACGAAATCAACGGTTTTTAACTTTTAGATTTCGATTAATCACTTTTTTATCGATGATTTTCTTTAATTGATAGCTTTATTTAACAGTAGGACATATTTATGTTTTTATAACTGAATAATTGCTTTTAATTATTAAAGATATTAAATTAAGGAGTTGTAGGTTGCTCGTTGGTTAAATAATTGTTCGTGCTCGTTGGTAAAATATTACTTTAAACTGGTGCTGTGAGCAAACGGTTGGTGTTTAAAGTTTTATAAAATTGATTTATTTATTGATACATACTTCGACTTTCGTATGTATTCAACAAGTTGTTATTTTTTCTTTAAAAAAAATTAATCTTTAATTCTCTTTATTTTTTCAATAGATAACAGTATAGCTCCAATAATATTAGATAATCAACAACATACTATTTCAAAATCAAGAAAACACATAGGTTATTTTAGAAATATTCATTTTTTTTCTCATAATCACCAAAATAATAAATAAAATCACAGTTAATTTCCCAAATATATTAGTAAAATGTCACTTATTTTAAAAATCTCTAGTTTTCTATTTTTGATTAAAATATTCAGTAAAATCGACAAGTTGTTAACATTTCGGCATTGAAAAATCCAGTTATCGCAAATATGTTGACGATTTCCTAATGTTTTACCAGTGAATAGATTTATTCCAGCCGATAAAAAAAGTCGAAAAATATGTTCAACTAAATAAAAACCATGAAATATCAACTTATATCCGCATAATTGATGCGAAAGCCAATGTAAACGTCGCGCCGCGTCGACAAGCTGATCCAATAGCACACAGAATGCGAAAGAAAAAGTAAAGAGCCGAAACGTGTAAAACTTCTGTCTGATAGTCGCGTAATTGTGTGCATACTAATCGCGTAATTCCGACACA
This sequence comes from Weissflogia rhopalogaster, assembly GCA_019419845.2. NCBI lineage: Eukaryota > Metazoa > Arthropoda > Insecta > Coleoptera > Staphylinidae > Weissflogia > Weissflogia rhopalogaster. Next base: position 15,497 of record WSZQ02096480.1, on the reverse strand, counting down.
AACACCGCCGAAACTCCGCCGGCAAATCGCAATCGTGTATGTATGTAAAAATGTGTATGTACGTGTCGATGCAAACGAGAACGGCATCGGCAAAACCGTACTGTATTTCGGAGTCGCCTCCGTCGGTGACCTCGTTTTTTTTCTTCAATAAACCGTAGAGGGGCCAACAATAAAGTGGGGCACATGGCGTGTACTAACTCGTTGACTAATCCAAAACTATCTGTCTGTGTGTGTGTGTGTGTGAGTAGTCTTGGGTCTTCATAGCGTGCACAAAACGGTATAAACCACTGCGGTTGGTTTCTCAAAGGTAGGCGAAACATTTGCTACCAGCGCTGACTCGCCTCGTCGCGGCGAATCCCAAAATTCCTCAACTTTGGGAAGCGCCCTCGAAAATGGATACAAACGCGCGTTGTAGTTGTAGTGTCTTGAATACAAATCCTGCGAAACTACCTACTCTAAGTCTAAGTCAAAGGGTACCTCAATCAATTTGGAGAGACTTGCAATTATTAAGTTTTGAAAGTTCTATGCTTAGAATTACATTGAATAGTATAATTGAAAACTCGTCAAATATTCCTAGATAAAAATGGGGAGAGATAATCCTCATACGTGTGATTTTAGGACATGCTTATCAAGCTATTGAGTTCTATCTCTGATTTTATTATAGATTAGCTATCTATAAAATTGATGATACGAATATATCGAATATATTTCGTATATTTATAGAAAGTAATTCATTTTGTTTAGAAATTAATTTCTCATAATTTTAAGGAAACGAGTACTCCATGTATCTTTAAATAGTAACAGTTTTGTTCCTAATTAACCTCAGGTTGCCGACCCCTAGTCTAGGTCTTCCTCTGTCTACCTATTTAATATTATTAATGGCCCGCCTGGGAAGTTCATTTGGTAGCACATTGGCGTAGAACGCCAGCGGCCGAGGTTCGAGTCTTCGCGGCATCACACAGTGTGATTATATTTCACACAACTTCACACCCTCACCCACGCACACGCACACACACACAACTTAACTTATTAACATCTGGAACCCACTACGAGAACTACTTTCAACCACAACAACAACAGCAACAACATATACATCAACAACTCACACCAACAAACAATCGTATAAACACAAACATACTTGTAAATAACAACAATATAAGAATATACAAATAAAAATAGAACATATCCATGTCGGTCAGACCTACAGAGGTCGATAGACATTTAAATGTGATATTAATTTTAAAATTTAGGTATTTGATGGACAAGTATAATACAGTTGGTATCTCCTTTAATTTATCTTTCAATTGATACCAAACATGACAAAATTTGCGTAAACCAACACATTTTAACGCTTAAGACATTGCAAACTTACAAACGTTATTTACTATATCTAGAAATAGTAGTAACTACATGTATTAATATGTATTAATACGTAATTATATGTATAGAACAATCGATAAAAATTAATATAATATACATCCCATGACCTATTGTATTCGGTCTGTTTTCGTCCATAGACTAATCATGTTTACACCGTGGTTTAATGTGTTTGCCAATGAGCTATTAATACATTTCCATGCATGTATAATAATCACACTTCACATACGCATACATACACTCGATATGATGATACATACACGTTGGCAGCACGCCAACTAATGCATTCGGCGCGTCGCGGCTATTGTTTTTCAACCGTGCGCATTTCTGATTGCGGTTTTATATCCACCGTGCACTTGCACGCTGATTGTATGTAGTCCGTCCTGGTCGTGGTCGTGGTTTCGCTATTGTGCCAACCAGTCAAGTGTGGCAAACAATGTGCATGCACCGTCTATGTGACCGTTTGCCTGTGTGTATGCATGTAAGTGTATGTTTGGCGTCGTGTGCGTTGGTCTATGTGAGTATGAATGCGGGACGAGTTGCGCGCACTTGTGTTATTCGCGCCGGAGAGATAGCAGTTAGCAGTTAGCTAATCCGCTGACTTTCACTCGCACCGCCGCGCGCTCGCGTGTGCGTGCTTACTCGTTCCTCAACGCCTGGGCTATCCGCTTGTTCCTCCGGTGCAATGCATTCATTGTACGCCGTTACTTCGTTACATTCATTAGATTCGTTGCTATTTCGCTGAAGACTGGTGCGAGATGCGCGCTTTCCAGCGCGTAGAGCGCATCAAGAGATAGACAGCTGCAACGGTTCAGAAAATAACACCCGATATGCGAACTTTTTGCATGTCTTCGCCAAAATATAAGAGAAAATCATGTTTGGATGTGCTTAAACGACTCTTTTTCGTGAAAAAAGTCGTTTAAGCGCATCGAGAGATCGATCCCTGCAACGGTTCAGAAAATATCACGCGATATCCGAACTTTTTGCATGTCTTCGCCACAATATAAGAGAAAATCATGTTTAGATGTGCTTAAACGACTCATTTTCGTTTCTATATCCAAATATTTCTACAATATCACAACATCCGAACAATATAACTAAAGTGGCTGATAATCGACGTAAATAATCGGCTATCTGTCGATTTGATGATTAAGATGTTACAGTGTTAAATGTCATTGAAATATTTCAATATTTGAATTAGTTATATCCGGAAGTACCCTAATAGCGTGTGTTCTAGCCCAAATTTATATGAAAATTTAATTTTTAATTCAAATTAATAAGGTTAATTGATTGGAGTGAGTCACGTGACCATTCTCGTATAAATTCAGGACCAACCAACTGGATTTCTGAGACTACCAACAAAATATCCGAGACAACTTAAAAAATATATATATTCGAGACAACCAACAAAAATATTCGGTGATAACATAAAATACATATTTTGGAATCAGTATAGTGGTCACATATGGGATTCTAGTTTATCCTTAGGAATAAAAACAGTTTTAACTTGTTGAGAGTAGGTATAAATGTACTCTTCAAAATATTTTCGCTCGGAAATGTGCCAACATACACACAGACCGACTAGTGAGAAAACAAACGTGACCACAGTACCACGAACTCGACCCACAACCACCGACCAAAACGTCACCGAACGATGTAGTTCAGTAGCCCTCCTCGAGACCACTCCGTTGCCAATGGTGGGTAAACCTGACCGGGTGCTCTCTCAGCTACGCCGAACGTGCACGTACAGATATATACATATATAAGCGTGGCGCTGTCGCGGTGGTAGTAATAGGTATGATGGAATGTAGGTGACAGTTGGTCGGGAATGAAAACCGGGCTGTTGCACGAATAGGGGCCCTCCACTCGCCACCGGCCACCGGCGAGTTGGACAAGAGTGTTGGCGAGTTTTGATATTGATAATGCCCGCAATGGCGGCGTTTTGTGTGTGTGTGTGTGTGTGAGGGGTGTGTGTAGATATGTGTATAGATGTGTGTGTTGATGTGTATGTGTGTAGGTGTGTGTATGTATGTATGTGTGTGTGTGTGTGTATGTGTGAGTGTCTCTGTGTTACCGTCGGTCTATCTGTGTGTCTGTTGTATGTAGGCGTATGGCTGGCAGTGAGTTTGCGGACCTCCACCCACATAGTCACATACGCACCCAAGTTCACACATCTTCATGTCATCATGTGTGTGCGGGCGTTGACGACGACGTGGGGGCGGCAAACACGCGCTCGCGTACCGCCACACACCCATAGACGTACATACATAAAGCCCCAGTGCCCAAGCGTGCGCCCATCGAATTGACAATGTTCAATCAATGCGGTCGACGCTTCTGTATTGTTTCGGCGCGTTATTATGTGCCTTAATTGCAATCAATATCGAGCAATAATTCAACGAACGCGCTGCGCTCGCGTTCGTTCACATGCGGCGCTCCCGCGCAGAAAGGCACTGCTGTTGACCGACACTAATATAACGGACTCGGTGTTTTATGTTGCAAATTCATATTTTACTACTCATAGTTTACTGCCAAATATGTTCACTTTCATACAAGGGGTGTAATGTTTTTTAGGAGTGCACGGAAGTCACCAACAGATGCAAATAAATAAAAAGCAAAATTAACGATAGAGTTTTGAATTTCAATGGTTGGAAATTTTATTTGGTTACACATATTAAGAAACATACAATCTACTCCAGAGTACTCCATCTTTCTGTTGATATCATTTCCGGCCGAGCCTCACCTGTGCACTATATGTTTTTTTGCAAAATATTGTTCAATTTTGTATTAATTCTTAGAAACATCTATGAAAATGGTCCTGGAAGTGCCAGCACCAAATGAAATGTAATGAATTTGGTAACAATTTAATCCCGAGCACTCCATCTTTCTGATGATAGCATTTCTGGCCGTGTCTCATCACTGCATTGCAATGAAGGAGATTAGCGTGGAGATCCTGGGAGGCAGCAGGGGGAGGTGAATAGCTGGCGCTGGTCGTCGGGGAGGTAGTGGATGACGTCGGAATCGCAAATCACGAAGGCGAATTCATGGGGGCGGCTGCTGGCGTCGGAGTAGTCGGTGGAGATGGTCGGTGAGGCGGCAGCTGGTGTCGTGCTCGCTGTTGGTGAACTTCAGTGTCGAACGCACTCGGACGGACTGACTGTGAAATTGTCGATGGAGATGGCCTCCAGGTGAAGACGACTGGCTGCAGAAGATGGTCTCGCAGGAGATGACGACTGCCATGGCCGCAGACCAGGATTGACTGACTTGGTGACAAATTGTCGACCACATATACCGGTGGAAGTGCTGACGCGGCCATTTCTTTTGTTCGTCACAGCGAAACGTTTGTGTGTCGCGATCTAGCTGCGCCGTTTCGATTTTGATGTGTCAGCATTCTCGTTGTTTAGTCTCAAATTGATTAAGGCTTCGACGGATGCTGATTAAGGTTTATTGATGCGGATGGTGATTAAGGTTTGTTGATGTTTATTCTTGTTTGTGCGGCAATGGATTGACCGCCACAAACTAATGTATAATAAATATAATAAATTTATTGAAATTAATACCTATATAAAAATATAAAACTCCAATTTTTACCGTAAAGGTTTAAAAAAAACAATAATCAAGTTAATTACGACTGTAAAAGTAGGAACGTAAAAAATGTTAGTACGAAAATTGAGTATATCAAAATATCAACAATGAAATACCGCAAATAAATGAATGTATTCATCGAGGACGTGAAACATTTAACGAATATTTTATTTGAGGGGAATAATAGCAGAATTATGACCGCAATGAAAAAACGGAAAATTTCAATTTGTCGTGCACAGCGCACCGTAGAGTAAGTACAGAACAACATTTGGCGATTCTATATTCGAAATTTGAATATGGAAATCCAATATTAAAACACATCCGCATCGATGATGATATGGAAATGCACGTAACTACACATAGGCAATGTATAATTGCATATGATGCGTATGAGTTCGCGTGTGTGTGTGTGTTGATGCCAAACGTTTCGTAAATATGAACAACCTTGCGGGAGACTTTGTGCCACTGGCATGTGTGTATGATATCATGCACGTATGGTTGGCGCGTTCTCTATATGCACACGTATGGTGTGTGTGTGTGTGTGTGTGTGTGTGTGTGTGTGTTTGTGTGAGTGTGCGATGTGTGTATGTGGAGGACTCGCGCGTTGCCGCGCCGCGAAACTCGCGAGCCTTGTATGAGGTCAGGGTAGAATACGATATTTAGATTTAGATACAGGCGTGCGCGTGCACACGTACACTCAAACCCACACTGACATATATACTGGTTGGAGAGTTGATACAAAACTCGTCGGCGAACCGCGCAGAAAGGACGAAAACATGGCAAAAGGCAAAGCCCACACGATTTACGCCCATCTGAATCGCAGAAATTACGTTAGTCCGTGCGATTATTGAACGACTTTCTTCAAATTTTCATATTTTTCACGTTTTATCTTTGTTGAAAAAAGGGCAGTGAGTGTTTTTTTTAGCATATATGCTATCAAAGGTGAATATGTCTGACAATCTTATGGTCCGATTCCCATGTATTAGTCTTGTTTCTACGTTTCGTTATCGTTACGTAACAAAACGACCTAACCCCATAAGTTAGCACTTCAAAGTCAGTTTAAATAAATAAAATATGTATCGATAAAATATGTTACCGAGATTTACACAGTCTAAAACATATCCTAAAACAATGTTTCTCTTCTTTAAATGTTCTTTGCGTAACTTTAAATGCAGAATAAGTACCCAGGAGTGCTACAATATGCTACTATAAATCTGAAAAGTTGATAAGTTGATAACACCCACACCCCTCACATCCAAGCCATAGACTTATGGCACTTGCACACCCCTACACTCTTCCACCACCTCCAGAAAGTTAGTTTAGTTTGAGTGTTTCGAACTTTTTAACAACGCCGCGCCGCCACGCGCTGTTGCAGGCGCGGAAAAAAAAACTTGCATGTGTACCAAGACAGCTCTGCTGCTATTTAATCAATCAACAATTTCCATGAAACGAATCAATAATTAAATGACCTTCGCCGCGCAATTCATTTCCTCTTCGCACGGCCGACTGGCCGTGAATGCACTACGAGGATGCACAAAGGCGTTCGTTCGCGAACTTCATCGAAGTTCGATGGGCGCCGCTCGTGTAGAAATTTAATCGACAACTAGTAGAAAACACGAAAACACTCGAAAGTTTCGAGCGGCCACGCGCGCAAGGCGCAAGGAAGAAGCGGAAGACACAAAACTCGCGCAATGCGAGTGACGGCATTAGAAACGCTGTAATTAGTGATTAAGTGCACGTAATGAATCAATGTCGCCGCGTTTTCGTCAGGGACAGACAGGGACTGAGGCTGATGCCAGTTGCGCTTCATTTGCGCACGATTGAAATTGATTTGCGTCGGCATATGTGTCGCTTTCGTTTTTTCGCGTTCCATTTTTTTTCTCGAACCAGTGTGAAACTGGCAGGCTAAATGTAAATTGATTGAAATTTCTCTTCGAATGATACTAAATTTCATACATAAATATAGAAAAATGCAATTTATTATGTTTTATTCGCTAAATTGATTTCATCGCTTCCATGAAATGTCTGTAGTAAATATAATTACATGTATTTCAAAAACTCTATGAGATATTTCAAAAAATAACTAAGCATTTGGTAGCTAGTGTCTTAAACATTAATACTGGAAGTTTTTATATCAATTAAAGTAACCGTTCACGTTTTATAAGGCTGACGATGAAATGTTTCCGCGACGATGAGACCAACGATGATATGAGCACAGTCCGGCTGTGATTTCTCATACCACAACCCTATTTCTCGGTCTTAAAATCAATGACAGTAATTACTGATCTATTTAATCCCGAAATTAATGATTAAACAATAAGAATATCTTTAATTTTACTTTAGGCATGTGTTCAAAAGCACATTATTTATTTCTATTCTGCTAACTTCATGCCAATCCATTTTTTATGTCTGTCTAGCGATGCAACCGATTTCGTCGCGTTTTTATACGGTTTTTCTTTCGTTTTGTGATGGAATGACGTCAATCCACCAAGCAGGCTGCACACGAGGCCGTTGCAAACGTTGAAAACGAACCGGGTGCTCGTCTGGTTTTGTCTTTGGCAGGCAGGCAGGCACTCGCGCCTCGCGTTCAATGCACGTTTTTACTTTCACAAATTTTATTTCGCTGCTATTGCCGACGGTTTTTAGCATTCTACACATTAACTCGGCAAGGACTTCTTCGAGCAATCTGCGTCGAAGACAATGCAATACACGTTGTGCCTCATTGCAATCCCGTGGATTGCGCGAGAACTGTTTCTGTCGGTTTGTAGAATGGAAGTGAAAATAATAGCCTGACTCGCAAAACAAAACGTTTTAGCGTAAAATGCTTGGTTATATAACCCAATTCGTTACAACTACTTCCAAATGGTTGTAAGCAATCAAGTGAGAACTAATTTAAGAGGACCTTAAACCGACGATACCAACGGAATTGATGGAACTATAATGTGAAAATCAAACTTTGTTCTTAAATAATTTCTAATATACAAATCATAGAATTCTCATTCAAGCAGTAATTGATTCTCTATTAAATGTAGTTTGTTCTAGTATAGCTAATGCAGCCCAGAAATAGTTTGGTCATTGGGAAACTCAATGTACAAAAAGAGTTTTTCGAAAAATGAAATAGTTTTGAAATTGATAATTATTTTTATATTTACCGTAATCTTAGAATTATAAATCCTTTAGTAATAGATTCAGGGAGGAATTTGCTACAAACTCCTCAACAAGTTTTTTTTGTTTACTTGCTTGGAACCAATATTATAACTCATGAAAGTTGAGCGTAAAACGGTGGCTTGAAATTACTTGGCTCAAAGATTTCACTTTTATTAATATTTTCTACATTTTCATGTATACAAATCTCACATCAATCCATTCGGAAGTAAATTT
>WSZQ02096469.1:0-11974 GCA_019419845.2 Weissflogia rhopalogaster | reverse complement strand
TCGGCACTTACACTTGTTACTTTGTAATAAACTCTGTTGTTACTTGAAGCAGTGTACTTTTCACTACACCACGTTCATAAATCTCCTGTCTCAACGTTACATAACACGCATTCCTCATATCCAAACTCAATGTATGCGAGGGCAGGAAAACATCATCTTTGTGTTGGAGTAGGTAAAAGATATTGGAAATAAAGTGGGAACACAAGGAGGTATGTTTATGCCCGGTACGCACCTGTTACGAGGATTAGGTTTTTACCAAATATATTGTTATCCAGGAACATCTTTTCTTCACCTGGCTTTATGAGACTGTGGGGTACGGTGTGCCGTTGATTGCGGAATGATGATGCAATTGCAATTATTTATCACACAAGTAGAAATAGTTTACAATGGACAGACGTGCCCTTCGTCTGTCCATTGTAAATGGACGATGCGCGCAATGGATGTTGCGCGTGCGGTAGCAGCAAACTAACTCCTCGAGGTATAGAAATATAAAGACCTCGAGGGTGCATTAAAGAAAGAGCGATAGTTTAAGCAAGATAGAGAAAGAGCGGAAGGGTCGAAGAGAAAATATATACCTGCGCTTGGAATGCATGCAAAGATTGGAAACAGATGTGTAGGTTTGAAAGATTTGCAGAGTTGAAATTGAGAGAATAGACAGTGGAAAAAACCTTGAAGAAATACAATATCTAATACACGCTAATGTGTGATCTGGACCGCCACAAGACTACAAAAATAACGGGTAGTTGTCGTCCTTTTTCTAGCCTCGGGAACTTAGACTTCTGTCTTCGTACCGTCAACATCTCTTCTGCTACCTCGTGATTGCGTTCTGAATTCTTTGAGGGATGTTTGTAACCTTGTAAACAAATCTGTCCGTGAATAAACTGTGTACATAAATCAACACATATCTCAATCACTAATCATCAACCGGCACCTATAACTCCATAGTAGGAAACACCAGAGGGAGTGGTACAGGCCCAAAGAAACATCGCCAAGAGTAGTGTGAATGTTGCATGTAGGATTTACATGATTTGGAATACTTTTTTTTCGACCTTTCTCTTCTATGTCTCTTGAATTTGTATGGAATTGGTACATGTCGTACCATTTCATATAGAAATTCTTAGGTAGTTGTTCTGTACACTACTAATCTGTCAACAATATCCATATTAATGTAATCCTATTTTACTTTTGTGAGAAGTTTAATTCGAGGTACCCATTTCAACGCATAATATCAATTGATTATTATATAATTTACCACAAAAATATATGTAATATTGGCGGCTCTCGAATTACCGCCCTTCCTTCAACATTTTTTTGTTGTTTTGAGATTCAATCAATTCATTTTCTCACACTTAATCCTCCATTTGCCCAGTGCTTTACCTAAAAAAAAACGTAAGCTTGTTCGCAATATAATAAGATGTTATACCTATATATTTAAAAGTAGCAATACAATACTTCAGATTCGTACAGTTAAAATATATGTTGAGATAAGTAAATCTGTTTAAAATTAACCGGGTTAAGAGGTGTTCTGAAATAAATTTATGGCTCACTAAAAGATTAGATCTTATTGATAATATGGAGTATAAATAGTAATCAGAATGGTGCGAGTATTTAATATACAATAATAGTCATGAGGAATGCAATCGTTCTCGTTTGCTGTGTTGCATCTGCACTAGGTAAGATTCCTTAATCCTTTCAAACAGATTAAAAATTTGAACTTAATATGTTATATATTAAAATTTTAGCTGCGCCTGGTAATTCGCGCATCATTGGTGGTCACGATGCGGCCCAAGGTCAATTTCCTTATCAAATCTCTATCCGGTACAACGGGGAACATTTCTGTGGAGGTACAATTCTTGATGAAAACACTATTCTCACTGCTGCCCATTGTCTCCACGAAATCTCAGCATCTGAATTAACAGTCGCAGTTGGTAACAACAATCGTGATGAACAAACTGAGGAATACGCCGTTTCTGAACCCAAACCGCATGAGAAGTACAATCGAAGGACAACAGAACATGACATTGCCATCATTAAACTGCAGGAACCTATCAAACTGCGTGACGGTGCCGTGGAGGCTGTGAAATTACGCCAGAGTGACATTGACGAGGAGGTTGTCACGCTTTCCGGCTGGGGTTCTATTGAGCATCCAGTAGAAAACATTCCCAACCATCTCCAGTTTGTTGATTTGGAGATAATCCCTAATGACAAGTGCAGATCACTGCAACAATTGACGATATTTGACACCAATGTTTGCACGTTTACTAAGATCGGCGAAGGCACCTGCCATCGTGATTCGGGTGGTCCGTTGGTGGATCAAAACAAGGAACAAGTTGGTGTTGTCTCCTGGGGCACTCCCTGTGGAGTGGGTTATCCTGATGTATATACTAGGGTGTATTCTTATTTAGAATGGATCCAGGCTAACCGCTAATAACTTTAAATTGAATTCACATGTTGAAAACTCATGAATTGCTGCAAATTTATCGATGCAAACATGTTATTGTTTTGTGCTAATTTATCATTATCATTAAAATATTTGTGGAATGTATTGAAGTTTTAATTATCGTGTGAAAGGTAACAAAATCAAATATCGGCGGGCCAGATAAAAACGAATTCCTCTTCCTAGTAATTACTTTTAATATGACTACCTGCATTCAAAGAGAATTAATTAGAGCTAAACACCAGAGAAGTGGATGTGTGTATCAGTTCAATTTATTTGATAGCCGATTAAAGGTATATTCTAGTTTCTGTCCTACATTAATAATATTGGTATTTTAGGTATCGATATCGGAAAATTTGATTTTTGTATACTTATAGAACTTATACTACACGACCCTCGTTTAGCTTATTAATATAAATGTATTTTTTCGGTAATTCTAGGTTTTTGGGTATAAGGGGAGTTCCACTTGAAACATTGGAATTGGCTGAACAGTCCCCCAAGATTGTGTTGGTTTGGAACTATGTCGGATATGAGGGGGGGTCACAAATATATACGTCAGCACTATTCCTACTCTCTTACCAATGTAAAAATATGTAAAAGGTTTTTTTGTCCTGCTGCGGTCCAGCTGAATGTTCTTGTTCTCCGGGACCGGTTCGCTATCCACACTTTAGGAACTGTTGGAATAGTCCAAATACGCCCATACGTCCGCGTCTCGTCCTCGACCAACTGGGAATGCCAGAACAACTTGAGGCAATTGGGCAAAGAACAATAGCGTTCCCTGTTAATCATGTTTAAGAAAATAAATCTACGCGAATAGACTTCTCACAGTAAGACTATGACCCAATTTACTTCCGTGTGATAGATACTTCGACATAGTTATGTGAATGAATAATATATTTGTAACAATAATTCAATAATTTCTCACGCTCCTTCAATTATCTAGATGAATTTTCAAGGACATTAGCATCTTCTTATCTCTTTATCTTATTATTACTAAAGTTAATTTGACTACCGCAATGAGTTAAAGTAGTTTGTAAGTAAAAAAGTTTTCGAATAAGTATAAGTATAAATATGTTCTGTTGAGGCGTCCTCAATTCAATTTTTGACGAACTGCATGATAAGATCAATTTGATAATATGGAGTATAAATACTAATCAGTGGTGCGACTTTAATTCCAGATAATAATCATGAAGTACGCAATCGTTTTCGTTTGCTATGTTACATCAGCACTAGGTAAGATTGTAAAATTCGTTTAAGCAAGTGTAAAACTAAAACATGCAATTTTATTTATTCAAATATAGCTGCGCCAGATAATACGCGCATCATTGGAGGTCATGATGCGGCCGAGGGCCAGTTCCCTTATCAGATTTCCTTGCGGTACTATGGTGAACATTCCTGTGGAGGTTCTATCCTCGATGAGTACACTATTCTTTGTGCTGCCCACTGTGTCCACGAAACACCTACATCCGTGCTCACCGTCACTGTTGGTAGCAACAATCTCGAGGAGCAAACGGAAGAATACGCTGTTTCAAAAGTCAAAATTCACGAGGATTACGATCCATGGACAACTCAGCATGACATTGCCATTATCAAAGTGAAGAAACCTATCAAGTTACATGCTGGTGTTGTTGAGCCTGTGAAATTGCGTCAGTCTGATATTGGCGAGGAGACAGTCACGCTTTCAGGTTGGGGTTCCGATGAGTTTCCATCAGAAGATATTCCCGACCATCTACAGTTTATCAATTTGAAGACAATTCCTACCGATACGTGCAGAGCAATGCATGAACTGGCGGTGCTTGATACCAATGTATGCACGCTTACTAAGGCTGGCGAAGGCTCCTGTCATCGTGATTCCGGTGGTCCCTTGGTTGATCTAAACAAGGAACAAGTTGGCATTGTCTCTTGGGGTACTCCATGTGCTGTGGGTGATCCTGATGTGTTTACAAGGGTGTATTCTTATTTGAAATGGATAAATGCGAACCGAAAATAAATTATTTTTTAATTTGAAAAATATGATTGATAATAAATGAACACCTATTATTTAATAGTGATACCAAAGGTTGATGTTCTGTAAATATTACACTTTCAGGGAGTAGACAGTCTCGATAATATATTCAGCTCTATATGACTGTTTATATATCCTAATTTTTAGAAGGGCTACTATTTTCCTCATTTCCTTTCACCTGTCACACACTGTGGAAAGAAAAAGCCGTCATTCAGTAGTGTGTTATCATGATTATGGAGCTGGGCCAATGTATACCTGTTAATATAATCACCGACTCTCAGCCTTACGGCACCGTAGCTTTCCCACTAGCTCACAGATGGGTAGATATTTTGATATCTGTCAAAAAGAATATTTAAAGATTAATCCAGGAAACCCCAATCTTTCCGCTCTCATATAGAATTTACAAATGATTTAAGGACGCTATGAAGAAAAATGTACCGATTGTACCTAAATGATTACATATATTTGTAGAAACGGTTAAAAGGTTAAACTCATTTGTCCAAGATGATTAGATGATTAGTATTTCCATATTTTTGGGATTGTATAAATCAAATTTAATATATGTTGGCGTTTGAAGGTCAAACAAATGAAACTGCTAGTACATCAATCTTATTCTGTCAATTGTATTAATCCTGTTTAATTGTATTACCAAGTAACATGGTTGTTGCATGCTAAAAAATCCATTAGTCCATATATATATATATATAAAGCGGGGGCTTATCGCGTTGTGGAGCTCAGTGCTCATTAGATCACTGCTGGTAAGCAACGTCGGACGTAGCTAGGATGGGTGACCACTCCGCTCTCAACAAGCAGCTGCGGCGCCGTCCGCGAACTCCTGATTTCGCGGTAAAAACGCGAACGAAGGTTGGACGATGCGCTTGCAACGGTCCCCGGAAAAAAACTCATATGTATAATAGTTCGGGTGAAAGTTACTAATCCCTTACACCACTATGTGATAGAAAAGGTTGTAGAATAAATATATACATCTAAGGATTTTTAGCATCCGTAATTCATAACACTAATATGTAATGACGCCACTGACACCAATAAGCTCAAGGAATAGTTGAGTAACAAATAAAATGCTAATTACTCACAATGAGGTTGATTTAGAACAGTGATAGGGTACATATTTGGGGTCGTGGGTCAAACCGTCTTGAAAACGTGCGCCAAATTTACTACCCCATGCAATTATCAAACCATAGTGGGTAACTCAAATACTTTAGTGTGTCAGTAACTGACACGTGAGCCATGGGATCGCCATCACAGATTTAGACGTTGTTCTTTTGTTTGCGTATGCAACAAATTATGAAAAATAATTCCAACTGTGTTGTAAATATGTAGTAGTCGTGTAGTATTCGAATTAATAAGATCAGTGCTTACCACTCAGGTGGTCCCTGGTTCAAATCCTGGGATGATTATTATTTATTCCAGCATCCTCACTGATATCTGTAGTTGTGCCGGTGGAATTAAAAACAAATTCTGGAAGAAACATAGTGCTTTATCCCGTCTCAGCGGCTAGGTGCTTAAAGAAAGAAAGAAAAAGAAGTAATTAACTGAAGCAGGATAACTACGACTAATTTTTAAATTGTTAATCAAGCACACGTACTACTTACAATGATAACGTAAAGAACATTTCATTTCATAGATTAAATTTATACTTTACTCAGACTAATATGTCCTTTTCACGGTACATTTCATCTATATATTGATTACATTCTTATGAAAACAAAGAGTTTGATGATGTTTCTAATTTTATTATCATATATTAAATATATAGTACCAATAATATTCTCAAAGAAATTACTTATTGCGCTACAAAAATAGGAAGTTCAGTTGGATCTCAAACCTTTACCCTTTGTTTTTAATCGATATTGAATTGCCAATAATATTTGTAACCTTTCATCATCTTTTCATCATTCATACTAAAAGGAACAATTGAGGCTACGTCAAGTGTGATAAGTAAATATAGTCACCGAAATTAACAAGGTACAGGAAATATAACTATTCATAACAATCATGACAATTTTTAATTAATCTATGATCATCCAGATATATCAGATAATAATGAGTATAAATACGAAACTGAACGCATCATTCGACATTCGATCGCAATCATGAAGTTCGCTATCGTCCTATCCTGCCTCGTTGCATCTGCCCTTGGTAAGAAAAAAATATATTTTTGTAATATTTGAAAAGTAACACTTGTACATTTGTATAATTGTAGCCGCTCCCGGCAGCTGGCGTATCGTTGGTGGTGAAAAGGCCGCTGCTGGTCAGTTCCCCTACCAGATCTCTCTCCGTTCCTACGGAAGCCACTCCTGTGGCGGTTCCATCCTCGATGAGACCACCATCCTCTGCGCTGCCCACTGCGTTGAGGGTTCCAGCACCACCGGAATGACCGTTCGTGTCGGCAACAACAAGTTGAACGAACAGACCGAAGAATACAAGGTCGCTAGGGTTGTTTACCACGAGGACTACGATACCTGGGATATTACCAATGATGTTTCTATCATCAAGTTGGCTTCTCCCATCAAATTGCGTCCTGGAGCCGTCGAAGCTGTCAAGCTGCGTCAGAGCAACATTGGTGTTGAGCCCGTTACTCTCTCCGGTTGGGGCACTACCTCCTACCCCGGTTCCGTTCCCAATGACTTGCAGTTCATTAATCTGAACACTATCTCCGTCGATGATTGCAAGGCTAAGCACAGCGGCAGCAAAGTTGTCGATTCTGAGGTGTGCACATTGACCAAGTCTGGTGAAGGTGCCTGCCACGGCGATTCCGGTGGCCCATTGGTCGACGCCAACAAGGAACAGATCGGTATTGTCTCCTGGGGCAGGCCTTGCGCTAAAGGATACCCGGATGTCTTTACCAGGGTACACTCCTTCTTGGACTGGATCGAGAAGAACCGCGCTTAAGAAAATGGAGGTGCAACATTATACCTAGAATTTAAAATTGTAATAAAGTAAAGTGTTATTACTATTTTAAATTTTAATACAATAAAGTAACATGTGAAAATTTGAATTATGTATATTTTTCTAATTTCTATTATTCAATTCTTTACTCCTAATAATTGCCATTATTACATAATGATCAACGGAGTATGCAAATCCAAATCTTATTCACCGTGTAATTCATATCAGAATCAACCAACAAACATGTTGACCATTCTTTCTTGGTGCTCGTTTCGAAGGAAATATGGTTGACTTACGTAGTCTTTACTTACGGCCTCCCAATATCCCTCCTAATAACCCCCTTCCTGTTTCGATCGCCAAACCTATTACTTTTATTCCGTTCCTCACCCTTCCTGTCCTCGAGTATTCTCGGGATCGTTCCAACGACGCGCGACAGCCGACGGACGGACGGACCTGCCCGCCGCGTCGGAATCGAGGATCTCGGAGATCTTTTCAGGGATGGATTCGGCGGCTCGGATGCGCGGATCCCGACCGACGGACGATCGGACGGTAGCACACTGCTCCTTCACATTCTTGACCAGTATTACATTCCTCACATTCTCACCAATACCTCATCATACCCCACCACTCTGGCAAATGAAGCACCACTTACTCCGGAATTGTCTTCTCCGCCGCAATATCATATCAAGTTATTGCCGAGTAGATAAATCCAAAATCGACCATGTCCATCAATAACTTGTGTTCGTGCCATCGCACCGGCTCTGTTAAGGAGATTTCGCCCCTAAGATTTGGTGTTGGCAGCGTTGCTTGCTAAGCCGAGCATGTGCCAGGGCGCTAGCATCAGCTCAATTAAGTACTCCCCCTTACCCAAGCATACGTGCCCGTGCTCTTTAAGTGAGGCCCTGTGATCCTACAGCCCGCGGGGTAAAATTTCGCAGAGACACTTGCGCGCATACAAGACGCATATAAATAGCAGAAATCTAAATATGCCATTCACTTATAGTATATTAATTGTCATTAACAACAAAAAGCATCTTGCGAAGTGATTATTTAAGGCTGGTTTCCAAACTTTGTATAGCTGCGCCTCTCTTTTTAATACACTGTTTTCTTGATAATGTAATGTTCTAATATGCGTACTCATTAATGTTTCAATATACGTTTTGATTAAATATTAATAAATTTTACCAATATTTGATGGTATAATAGTGAGTCCCATTAAAATCACCATTAATTTGTCTTTGCATTGATTCTAAATATAACAATAAAATATAGGTATTTATGCATACTTGAAAATCGAGCAAGTAGCATTAAATTCTGTAATTTCCCTTATACCTCTTCTTATCGGCACTTAAAATTGTAAGAACCATTACATATGATATAACTGATACGATTTTGTATATATATATTAACTGAAAATAATATCCGGTATTCAATCACAATCATGAAGCTCGCTATTGTCCTCTCCTGCCTCATGGCATCAGCCACAGGTAAGTCAAGTAAAACTTACCCTTTTTAAACGTTTCTAAAGAAATCGAATTTTAGCCGCTCCCGGAAATGGGCGCATTGTAGGTGGCGAAAACGCCGCTGATGGCCAATTCCCCTACCAAGTCTCTGTCCGTTTCTATGGAAGGCACACATGTGGCGGATCCATCCTTGATGAGACCACCATCCTTTGCGCGGCCCACTGCGTCATTGGTTCCAAACCCATCGGAATGACTATCCGTGTTGGCAACAATAAGTTGAACGAACAAACCGAAGAATATAAAGTCGCAAAGGTGATCTATCACGAAGTGTTCAATTCCTGGGATATCACGAATGACATCTCCATCATCAAGTTGGCTTCTCCTATCCAGTTCCGTGCTGGAGTTGTTGAAGCTACCAAACTGCGCAGGAGTGACATTGGTGTAGAGCCCGTCACCCTTTCCGGATGGGGCTCAGCTTCTTACCATGGTGCCATTTCCAATGAACTGAAGTTTATTAATTTGAACACAATATCAATCGCTGATTGTAAGGCTAGGCATAGCGGCCACAAAGTAATCGGTTCGGAAGTGTGCACGTTTACTCAGGCCGGTGAAGGTGCCTGCCAAGGTGACTCAGGTGGGCCATTGGTCGACGCCAACCAGGAACAAGTCGGCATTGTCTCGTGGGGCAAACCTTGCGCTTTGGGTTACCCTGATGTCTTTACCAGGGTGTACTCCTTCTTGGACTGGATTGAGAAGAATCGCGATTAAGAAGAATGAGGAGGAAGATAATAACAAGATATTTATTCAATATTCTGCTTCGGAAGTATTGGAATACAGCGCAATATTTAACCAAACCAAATCATAAATGTAAATTTTAATTTAGTATATTGGAATAAAATATATCAACTAATTTTAAAAATAATGAAGGTGTACCAATAAAACTTTTCCTTGGAAACCTTGGATGTGAAGGGGAACCTGGAATGAGGGGTCGATGTCGGAGGCGTAATATTGAACGAAGCAACGAAGTGTTACCTGAACTGAAACGACTGGTTATTCCAAGAAGGAAAATTCTGCTTATGACTGAATAATTCCGTATACCGCCATACTCTTTAAGCAAGTCGACTAATTTTCATGCATCGTCTCGCCATACAAAGAGTGTTGTAAGGGCCGTGGTAGCATTATAACCAAGACTTAATGCGATTTTTAGTAGGGAAAGTTGGCTGAGTTACCTAAGTTGTGAAACACTAGCAAAATAAATAAATTTAGTTACGCTATTGTTACGCCGCATAAATAATATAAAAATGTTTAAATATCGGAAGTAAATGTAAATATATACCTTCCACCGAGGAATTTTTAATTTAAGACCATATCATGGACTCTTTCAAAGATTCGGTTAGGCATAGTTATTAAAAGATTTTAAAACAAGTTAGATTTGTCAATTTTCCCAAATAGAGACAAAATTACACTAATTACACTATATACCCGATAGAACGACAACATTTTTAAACAATATTTTTAATTAAACACATATCCAATTGCAAAACTATGGTTCTGTTTTATGTCACATCGGTGAACGAAGTTCTTGTATCTACAGTGTTCCGCAATTTGATATGAAGACTCATTCGGGTTTCTCTACCTCTGCGCAAGGAATAATTTAGCGTATGCCAACCATTTGGTCTAGAACCATATCTCATCATGGACTTATGCCTCACTGTGCAACAACGTAGACAGCTAAGCACCTTTACGTATATACGTATGTTTGAAAACTTGATTTTAAAACTCTAAGTGTTCACGCAGATACGTAAACAGGGGAGCGTAATTATGCTGAGAACAATAAGCAAATAGAGATGATAAGAAAACGGACATTAGTGAACAATGGGCAGTGTAATGTTAATTTGGAAATTTTAGATGCAGCATCTTATCTTGTAGTATCTTATATTTGCGAATGTTTATGAATAAGCAATGTTGTCGCGGTCAGTAGCAGAGATCCGGAATTCCAAATAAATTCATTATCTTCCGGACTCTTGTTACTATGACTTAATGCGTCACACTGTCCCCTTCGTGATTCATCCCTGCACTCCGCTGTCTTACAAACAGCGTAACAGTCGTCAATCGCGTGTATATGACAAGGTCACTTTTGAGCTCACAGAATATAACATCAGCTATATTTCTGCTACGGGCCCAACACTAAGTAAATCCGCGAGTAAGAAAACCCGGTATAAAAGTGTTTTAAATAAACTTGGGTATTCGAAACGGGCCTAATGATTTTAATTCCTGCGTTATTTCCGTTCCAGCTAAATGTTTCCGCTCAGGTGCCGGTAATATAAGTGCTTATTCGTTGTCAGTAATATATCTAGGCGCACCCAGTAGATGGGCATCCCTTGCCAATTGTAGTAATCCGGAAATGGAAAATTCGAATTTTTCAGAAGAGCCTGCCACTTTTATATAGATCACTTGAGTAGGTACCACCCGCCAAATTCTCTAGGTACACTAATGGTAATGCAATTAGCATATGCCGACCTCGAAATAATATTTTCATGGGAGTATAGCTATCGACTTCCAAACTCCACAATTTTTGATGCAGTTACAACGTTAACTTGCTACATATTTTATAAACTTTGACAACTATAAACACAATACATATTTAAAAATGTTAAGACACATAAATGGAAACCATATGTAGCGTTTCATTTGAAATGATGTACACGTGGCCGTTTTTATTTGAAATGCGTTATCGGATATTACAACTTTTTGTGTAGAATACTTAAGCAATTGAGACTATGTGAAGTGCGATAAGCAATTATCGACTTTTAGCACAGGAAATATATTCACGATTAAAATCGTAAAAAGAAACAATTAACATTTTAAATTAATCTCTCATTAACAAGATAAATCAGATAATCATTAGTATAAATATTGAACTGAACACATCATTCGACATTCGATTGCAATCATGAAGTTCGCTATCGTCCTCTCCTGCCTCGTAGCATCTGCCTTCGGTAAGTCAAATATATATTTTTTATTATTGGGAAAGTAACATTTTTATTGAATTATAGCCGCCCCAGGCAGCTGGCGTATCGTCGGTGGTGAAAAGGCCGCTGCTGGTCAGTTCCCCTACCAGATCTCTCTCCGTTCCTACGGAAGCCACTCCTGTGGCGG
>WSZQ02096458.1:0-11977 GCA_019419845.2 Weissflogia rhopalogaster | reverse complement strand
GATTTTTACATAATAAAATCAGTTGTTATCCGAAAGCCAAATGAGCTACATCTTTTCGACACCTTCCCTAGCGCGACGAAAAGAACGTTCTCTTTTGTCCCCTTTTAATTAAGTCGTGGTTAATACCGACGATTGGACCCGGCGCGTTCACCGAGCCATCAACCAGGGCCGCCGACGTTTGTTCGCAACACGGATATATCAATGCTAGCTACCTTGGGGTCGTGCAAATAAGACTGCATGATATTCTTGATTAAGACTATTTCTGAAAAATACGATTTTACATCTCGAAGCTTTACCAGCAAACGAAAAAAAAATGAATGGTGTTTCCAAATTTCCATTTTGCTTCCTAATAAAGTCGACAAAACAATAATATTACTGATGTCTATGCAATTTAATGGCATAATTTATGTCACTGCAATTTGTGTTGCCATTTACATAACCCCGCGAGATATGCGAGATATACTCGTAGCTTAATTTAAATTTATTTATGCACTTTTTTGCATGATAATTTACATTCTTTTTTGCGCGCGCGCAGCAGCAGTCCGGAAGGACGCATTAATGGGGCAGAGCCGCGCGAGACGATGCGACGGCGGCGTAGGTCGGGGGTGGTAAATTAGGTTAAAGAGCGCGATACGCGACCGACTTTTACGCCCAGCCGCCACCACCTACAACCACCAGCGCCATCAACAGTGTGCAAAAGTGCGATGAGGCGACAGTTTTTGCCGTTGCAATTTGCTCCCCAAAAGCCAAAAGTTTAAATTTTATTACCCCCACTAAAAGTTGAAAGGACAATTTTCATTTACTTTTGTTGCTTTTATACTTAATTTGTTCTTATGGAAAGGAAAAATCCAGTTTTCTTTGTTTCGATTAGCATTAGTATTATCTTAACTTAATCCAAAATAACCTAACACCCGCACCTAATCAACGCTAACCTAACTTAAACTGTGTTTTGGAATATGTTTTCGGAGAAAACTATTTAACTTTGAGGTAATTTTAATTATTTGGGAATGTTTCATAAGCAATGTTCTTTTCTGTTTTGCCGACCCCTGAATCGACTAATATGAAAAAGTTTTCTGTAAAAATCAAAGTAAACACGATTTATGTTACGTGATTTTTATTATAAGCCAGGATAATGTTTGTATATCAGGAGTCGGCAAGTCTCTCAGCAATCTTTTGCCGACCCATGCATTATAAGAGGTTGCGTTTATGGATTAACGACAATATTAAGAAATATAAAATACAAGGTTTTGGCAAAATTTTGGTCAAATTTTAATAAAATTACATGAATTCCAGAATCAAAAACTTTCTAAACGAAACAAAATTCCTGAAAATTACTAACGACAAACGTAAAATGAACAAAGGTATCTTTTTCGAAGTATTTCTATTACGTAATTACAAAAAGCGGCGATCAAATAACACGAGTGCTTCTTTTTTGTGTTTGTTTTTTCATGTTTCTACCATGTTCTTCTATTACAAACGCACAATTTCAACATGTTTTGTATACCTTTTTGTGATAAGATAAAAAATCGCAAAAGAATTATCAATTCTATCAACAGCATCGTCCCAAATGTGTGGAGACCTCACCTCCTTCACATTAGTTTGAAAGCTCCCCCGGTGCTTTTTCACGTTTTATTGGAATATCTCGCGCTTTTCTCGCATTTCCCGCTGCGCATGTATTGATTCAAGCTTGACCCTGTATCATCCAGAAATTAATACCATATTACGCGGCTGTTGGGCTCAGAAAGAGCGAGAGAGAGAGAGAGAGAGAGAGTGAGCGTGAAGGCATAGCTGGGCAGGGCAGGGCATAAGACGCGTGCATCTCTCGCACGCAATCTCCGCCAAAACTATATCCGGAAATATGAAAATGGTGCGGAAGTGGGCAGAAACTTCCACCATCCCCATGATGAAGTCAAGTTACTGCAAAACCATTGCCGACGCCGAACTCTAACTATGCCACACCTAAGCTAAGTAAACCCAGAGTGCTGATGACAAGGGCCGAAACAAGCCAGTAAAGGCAGGAAGACAGAAAGTGTACGTTTGTCTTGGCGAAGTGGATGAGGTGTTGACAAAACCGTGTCGCGTCGAGTACATTACGGTAGATTGTAATTGTAAATTGTGCGCGGTGCCGCCGAAGGGTTTTAAAAGTAATTAACATAAGCTCCGGTCGAGTTATAAACACGGAATTTATAAATATGTGCGCATTCAGCGACCGCACCACGAGCTTTTGTTATGGACATGAAACCCCTTTTTGCTCATTTGATCTGTCGTTTTCCTTAGCTCTTTTTTAATGGACGTTTAGAGATACTTATTTACATACAACAAAATTTTCAACATCAAAAAATAAGTTCTTTCAAATTAGTTTCCATTTCCACTGATTTTCATTTAGTTGTAAGTTAAATTAGACTCGGTCAAACTACCAAGAGAGATCACGGACTTGACCGGTTTTTATGCATACAATTTATACATATTAAATATGACTGGAAACTTATTATACTCAATGAAGAAGGTTTTCAAGGAAATCAAGTGACCGCCCTTTGTAACTGTCCCGATAATCTCCCGAAAACAGATTATTGTGTGGTACGTTTGTTCCGAAGGATAGGATAGCTCACGTTTAACGCAATAGCAAATGGAGGACAAACTAAAAAAAACACAAAATGGATCAGTATACATTTCCATTTGTACTTGCCTATCTCTTGCATTAATATTAAAACAACAAACTTTCCCCAAAATAGAATATATCTGAGTAGATATTGATTTGTTAAAGGAAACAACAGAAAGAATGATAGATTAGGCGGGGGACCGCAAATGCTCAGGTTAAACAAAATATGGAACCGCGACCAAGGTCTGGAATAAGAATGGTCAGTAACATGTTCAGAACGATGACAACAGAAAATAAATAATCGTCAAAACATGAGTTTGCAAACTTTTGCCGCCCCCTGCATTACCGACCCATGATATAATTTAATCCGAAATTTTGCTCAGATTCTATCCACAACAACAAAAATATATAATCGCAAAACATGGATCGGCATACGTTCGCAGCCCCATTTGCCGACCCCTGATATTACAATTTCAGCAAAATTTCGCCCAGATATATTTATTGATTTGTCCAAGAAAAGAATACAATATAAAATATATATAATCACAAAAACATAGGTTGGCAAGTTTTTGCACCGTCCACCATTTGCCGATCCCTGATATTGTATTTTCTTAGCAGGGATTTTGGTATGAAATTGAAATTAAAACTGGAAACACATGGGTCTGCACAGTATTTGGCATCGATTGATTGACAATTTGAGGGTTTGGCAAATCTTCCGCTAAAAAGTGTGTGTTTGTTGAGTTGGTTGCCTAGGGTATTAGGGTGGTTGTCCTTGTCATTTTGTTTTAATAAAGACGTTGCGGTGTTTGAAATCGTGTGCTTTGTACTGAGACTTTGGAGTGGGTGATACTTAACACATCGACTAATCTCATGGAACTTAGCTTAAACAGATGCGAGCCCTACTTAGACGAAATTCATGGAAAATGGCAGGAGGAATGGACCAAAGCGATCTGGGGAAAGTGGATCAGGCGCCTAATCCCCGATATAAAACCATGGCTGGCACGGAAACATGGGAAATTACAATATGAATGTCGCAGTTCTTAACAGGACATGAGTGCTTTGGGGAGTATCTCTTTAAAATTGGAAAACGCGCCACTCCTGAATGCGGTTACTGCGGGGAAGAAGACCCAGCGAAGCATACTGTATTCCAATATTATCATTGGAACAAAGCGCGAAAGGTCTTGCAAAAATTGATGGGCCAGACACTAGCTGCCGTTAATATCGTTACACTGATCACTAACCTCGAGCATTGCTGGAAACGGTAGATAACTATATCTATGAAGTTCCTCGACAAAAACAAATTGACGAAAGCATGCTTTCTCAGTGTACCGGGTACGTGATGTAACAGCCCTTGCCCCTGATATACCAAACTGGCAGTCCCGGAGGGGAAAGAAATTATACTAAAACTGAAAGGCGCACACCACCGTGCAGATCACTACACTGCCCTATCAATTGAATAAGGCCACTTGTTCCGGTTAGAAATACGCCGGCAACGCCTTAAAAAAAGCTTTAAAATATCCTATTGAGTCAGGTCCCGCGTATCACCGGGACATAAATTAATGATAATTAAAACCATGACAAACGCGTAACAGTGCTATATTTTCGCATCGGGTATTAAAAAAAACGAACGATCAAAAAAACTTAGATTAAGATAAATTTTATTCAGTTAATTTTGGTTAGGTTAATGTGAGTAGGTAAGGTAGATACATTAATTAAAGGTAATTAGAAAGAAATTGAGAGTTTCAAAAAATAATTAGAAAATATTAAAACTTTTTCCAAATGATTAATTTCCCATTTCCCGCCCGTAAATTACCCAAGTTTAATTAATATTCTTTCACAAATTGTATATACCGAACTTTTGTATGCATTCGTAAACTTTTGAAACACTAATTGCCAGTTATTAAGCATTAAACTCGATGCAAACTTCTATTAAAATCAAATTAAAGCAGCAAAGTTACATTATCAACACTATAAAAATTGCGCCAGCGTGGAAAGTATGAAAACGCATACCTTTCGCAATAATAAACCGTACTCGAAATAATGCCCATCAAAAAGTTTCATCTTGCCGACACCGGCGTAATTATTAGCCATCAACGTAACGCGCGCGCCCATTGCGCATTATAGAGTGAATATAGAGAGTGGCTTTATGAATATTCCATTATCACCGGCTGTGACTGCCTCCCTTTTTCGCCGTCCCACTCACGATTTCCCTTTGCCGTGATACGAGAATCAGAGAAGACGCAATAACTGCCAGACGACCCCGGCACCCAGCGTTGTCGTCGTCGAATGATATTATTGCGAAACGAGGTTTGAGCGAAATTAGAATATATAAATATTAGCCCGACACACAAAGGTTTCCGTGGCGTGCACGCGCCATCCAGTGCACGCGATATTCCCGTATTGGATAATATGTTTTCGCAAGGGTTTGCGGTAGTCGCCAACTTATTACGTGCGCCTTTTGTGGCCATTATGAGGCAATTAAGGCGCAATGAAACATGTGCGCGTGATGCCCGGAGTGAGGCGTATGGTGGCGTGCGCGCAAAGCGCCCTCCGCTTGTTTTTACTAATCGTGAGTAATTGTGCTCTAATTGTGCACAATGGCATGTTTTTGCGCTCGAATAAATTCGAGATTTACGGCCGACAATTGGAATGAAGCGGCATTTATATGTGATTTGACTTCGTGTTCGTTTTAACATTTATTTAGGCCGTTGTCATCTCTGTATTATGATACTCTTTATGTTTTATTTCTTTGATTTTAAATGACAAGAATAAAATTCTTTCAGTTCTACATCGTTTCCGAAGTTGAGATTCTTTCCTCAAATAAATATTGTGTTTTTTTTATTTATTTCTTTGTTTTATGTCTATTTTTGAAGTGATCACTTTTTATTGAGAGTTAACCACTTTGTTGCGTAACGGTAACGAAAGTAAGTTTTGCAGTCTGCAAATTGCTTAATGTGCGATTGTTATATACTGTTGAAACTGAGTGTTAAGATCTAAAACCACAAGTTTTTGATGGTTATTATAAAATATATATGTTGAAACAAGATTTGCCGACCCCTTATATAAACATTTCGCCCTTTCGAATAGTTAAAACAATTCCCAAACCTTACAGCATTTTCTCTTTGTCCGGTGTAATAAAATATTTATTAAATACATGGGTCGGCAAATATACGTATGATGATTTGTCAAGCCCTCTTCGTCAACTGGATTGTTCGCATGAAATTTCATTTTAGAAAGGAACAAAAATCTTTAAATATTTGGGGCGAGATTCCATTTCGCCGACCCCTGAAAATGTAACAAATAAGAATCTAGTACATCCACTACACTAAACTTTTCATATATCTCTCAAAATTTACATTTGATTATATACATAAAATTAAAGGATCGGCAAAATGTATCTTCCCAAGTTTATGATTGATATTATCAAAGCTTATGCAAAATCAAAATAAATTACATGAGAAATTATATTAATTATATGCAAAAATATGTTAAACCCTTCATATACGGCAATTTAGGAGTCGGCAAAATTGTGAAAATCAAAACAAGTTTGGTCCATATAACAAAAATCATTTCTAATTCACTTAAAATGAGAAACATATATTTTTTAACTATATGCCTAAAATCAAACGGTCTGCAAAATATTTCTTCCAAAGTTTATGTTTGATATTATAAAAACGTACGTAATAAACAATTTAATTAATGAGAAATTGTACTAATTATATGCAAAAACTGAAAAACTCTTCAAATACGTCGATTCAGGGGTCGGCAATATGAACTAATCTGGTCCTTATAACAAAAATCATTTATATTTCACTTAAAACGAACAACATGGATTATTGATTGTAAAATTTTCGGAAAGTTTGTTTCCCAAAGTAAATACAGTTTTCATTTCCTCTCATTTCCATTTTATTTATCTGATTTCAATTTTAATCAAACATTAATCAAGTGCGAACCAAATTAAACGTAATTAAATGTGTTTGGTCATAAATAATGAACCATGAACTATTTTCCAACTCGAACTTATTGGGCTATTTAATAACTTTTGTTATGTAACCCAATATTTTACGCATCAATATGAAATGCGTAATTACTGCTGAAACTTGCGTAATTTCGAAGTAAATTACTGCCGAAAGTGTGAAATGTGCAACAAAGCGGGTCTGGTTTGCTACTAACATTCCTCAAAAACAAAATTCAACACGAAACTAATCCGAACTTGACGTCTTTGAGCGAATCAACATTAAAACAGTAAGTGGTAAAGTTTGCAGTCGTGTTGATAACATCTTAATTTCGCTCATCTCCGGCCTCCCCACCTCCTTCACACCGCCCTAAACTTTCCCTTTGTGCGGGACGCCGTTGGCGGCGGCGGGCGTATTTTCCTCGACTTTTCACTCACTTCCGATGCTCATTAAATTTTCCAACGCTGGGTGCTTAACATTTTAATAACATTTTTTTGACACTTTTAACTGCAATTCAACGCAGACCGAGAAAGAGAACAAGGAAAGTCATTTAAATTTATAGCAGTCTACCTCGACGATATTAATTCAAGGGTTCGGCAAATGTGCTTAAAATATTATTTTGTTAATATTGTTAATTTTGTTAATTATTGTTATTAAATAGTGTTTTGTTTCATTAGAAATCCAAACATTTATTTAATATGTGTCGTTAATTTTTCAAAGAAATTTGACGATCTCCGATATTATCAAAATTACATTCCAAGATTTGTTCTTGTATTTATGAACTGATAATTTAGTACTTTTTTTAATTAAGGGGTCGGCAAATTTTTAAATGAATCTGAAATTCTACATTTCTTTGTGAAAAATGGAAAAAGCAAAATTTTGAAATAACAATTAAACAATAATTCAGGGGTCGGCAAAACTTCTTTCTCAAAAATATTTTTATCGCCTTATTTTTTTAAATAAAAAAATACATAAAAGCAATTCAATAAACAACAATCCTTAACAAACACTGCAAATTATTTTTCTTCAAAAAAGTTGATAAAACATAACTTTATACATACAATTTGTGATCTGGCAATTTAAAGACTCATTTTAATTCAGGGGTCGACAAATCTATTTTTTTTTTCAAAACTACTTTTATCACGGTATTTCGTTTCTTGGAATAATATTGCTATGATAAAGCGATGAAACCCAAAGGTGGCAAACTTCGCTCGAAAAGTTTCCAACCCCTGAAATGTGTTCACATTCAATATAAGAAATTATTTATCGTAGAAAGTTGAAAAAAATGTGCAATTCAATTTGTGAAAAGACACAATTCATTAAGTACATGGGTGCATTTTCACCATTTTCACAAAAGCAGAAGAAATTATTTTCTCGAACTTAGCCATTCTATTTGAAAACGTGTACCGACCCCTGATATTTAAAATCAGTGGGTCGGCAAAAATAAGCGCGAAGTAAAAGTTGGACTACTTTAATTACTTACCCCCAATAAAGTAAACAGCTATGAGCAAGTAGATCCACAATTTTGTATTCATCGTATGAAGACGATTAGAGGTGTTTAATAATCAGGCAAAAAAAATTAAAGTAAGTTTTCGCGTAAAACTAGTCGAAAGTAAGGCAAGTTCTCGCCATCGCTGGACTCTGCAAACTCGACTGCAAGTTTCGCGCGCTTCTTTTGTTGTGCGTTAGTTGCGCGATGCGCGATAATAATACCAGGAAGTATCAGCTTTTCTCAATTGCCGTCGCCTTTTGTGTGGCAATCAGGAATGATCAGAGATGCACCGAGTTAGGCCGCGTATGTTTATTCGGGCATGTGTGTGGTTTTTTTTTTCGCGCGCTCGCTTAGAGCTCAAGTGTATTTGTAGGGCAACGAAATTTGGCGCGCGCGCGCGATGTTTGACGGCGGTTGTTTAGTTATGTGAACGGGGGTGGTTGGATGCGAACGGCGGCGTGGTTTTCCAGCAACTGAGCGGCCGTCTCTCGTCTCATCGTACGGTGGTAGTGGTTAGCCACCCACATACGCCCGCTCTTCGGCGCGCTCGCGTCTCTTCGGCCGCCCGCAGGGGACGAATTTGAATCATCGAATCACAGCAACAGCAGCAGCCAGCAGCTTCTGCTTTTGCGATCAGAAATAGACGCGAGACACATCTTCTCATACGTGTGCCCCACGGCGGCGACGGCGGCGGCTGCTTGTAAACACGGCTTATTTTCGCATTTATGACAGCCGGCTAAATATATGTTTTCATAACCTTACTTAACCTAAATCAACACATAGCTACACACTTGAGGTGATGCTTAATAAGATCTTGCAAACTTTGCTGAAATACTTCACCAGTTGAATTTACTCGTGATAGAATTATCTTAAAATAAACTGAAATTTGACGATATAGTTAATTTAGGGGTAGGCAAATATTGCAAAAATAGGTGCAATGTATCAAAATAAAATCCTGATGATATGATAGTTAATTCAGGGCTGGGCAATTCTTCTTCCTAGATGCATGTTTTGAGCATTTCCTTTCCATGTATCAAAATTAAATCCTGATGCTATGAAAATTTACCATGCAGATTTCGCGATATATTTTAATTCAAGGGTGGACAACCCTTCTTCCTAGGTACATGTTTTGAGAATTTCCTTTCCATGTATCAAAATTAAATCCCAATGCTATAAAAATTCACCATGCAGATTTCACGATATATTTTAATTCATGGGTGGGCAACCTTTCTTCCTAGGTGCATGTTTTGAGCATTTCCTTTCCATGTATCAAAATTAAATCCGGATGCTATGAAAATTTACCATGCAGATTTCACGATATATTTTAATTCAGAGGTGGGCAACCTTTCTTCCTAGGTACATGTTTTGAGCATTTCCTTTCCATGTATCAAAATTAAATCCTGATGCTATGAAAATTTACCATGCAGATTTCACGATATATTTTAATTCAGGGGTGGGCAATCTTTCTTCCTAGGTACATGTTTTGAGCATTTCTTTTTCATGTATCTTCTTCTCTGAAAAAATTCGATGAATCATATTTGAAAATATGAACCCTTTCTGCAATACATGGGTCGGCAATCAATTCATAAATAAAAGTAATCTATTATTGAGTTTATGAAAGTTCACCTTGAAGATTTTATGATATATTTTTAATTTACTGTTCGGCATCTTTGCCTTTTAATTTAGAATTCTTTGATCAAATTGCAAATTAAGCATTTATGCAAAAGCATAGGTTGCAAACCATTTCATATGAGTTGCCGACCCCTGATATAATGAAGTTTACACTGTAGCTATTTAATAACCATCGTTTCACTAAACATTTAATAATAATATAATTCTGTCTCCGAAACTACATCAGTATAATAACATATATTATTAAAATGGAAAGCGGCGAAGGGTTGATTCGAGGGATGGTGAGTTAAATCGTGCTACGTGCTCGCATGAAAGCCAAGCAATATCTAAGCCAGGCGAGTCGTGAGGATGACAGTGATCTAAAAATATATTCGAGGATATATTCGGGAATGCATACATGGGGAGCAAAAAGAATCTTAATCCTTATCCCGTCTTTCATTCGATTGAATATTGTACTGCTCGAGGCTATTCAATTGAAAATGATATATTAATGTCTGACAATAACCAGATAATGTTCTATACATATTAATGGTGCTATAAATAATTTAGGGGATGGTAATATTTTAATATGAGTATATTAAATTATATTGGAGTATAAATATATTAATTGCTGCATATGGTATATATATATATTAAAGGAATACAGTAAATGCAGGTTAAAATTTATGGCCGGTCATTGATTGGCAGTTTTGATCTCCCCTGATTATAACAGTAGTGGTAGATGATGTAGGTATGAAAGCTGTATAATGAATTCATGGTAGTTTCATAGTTTAGGTCGGAGACGGGCATTGCTCTGCTCGTGAGTTTTTTATGCGCTGCGAGCGTACGCCGCGCCTCTACCAGCGACTGCGTTTTTCATAGCGCATGCGCGGGCCAATTCGTAGCGGGCTGATGCGTTAGGACCTAACCCAGTGGTTTCCCACTGCCCGCCTTAAAAAAAAATAATGCGACGATCGAGCTTGTTTTTCAATACAAAACCGTGGTATCATGGAAGAAATCGTGGTTCTCAGTTTCTTTTCAAACATTAAGCGTGATCGATACTTTGTTTTTGATTAATTTTTTTGACACCTATTCGACTTGTTTGGTTTGTATTCGAAATAGATATTTTGGAAACAGCAGCATGCCCCCTTGTAACACTCTCGGCGCTCCACAGGTTGGAAACGACGGACCTAACCTGTAAATATTGACAGCAAACATAACTTCTCATTATTACTGTTACATATAATAGTCGTAGAAGTATACAACTCGCATGCAATGCACATTGTTTACTCGTTTGACTTGTAGCACCTGCGTTTGGCTTGTGCCGCAACTAGTCAGACTCGTACACAATGTTTAGCATTACAGGTTCGCTGAACAATATACTATCATGATCTAAACATTCAGTTCAATAAGTATAATTTCCAAAAATAACCGCTTACTAAAGAAAACAAGAACAAATATCAATGATTATGTTTCCTCAAAGAATATTCTCTATTTATTTAAGAAAATATATTCTTAAGATCTAACTTTAAACTTACTCTAATATATGTGAGAAACATTAACAACAAAACCACAGAATTCCTCTGAAACTCATATTATCACATCAGCTCTGATATTCCAAATGCGTATCTCCGGCGTGGTATCCTGCAGGATGTGGGCTGCATGCAAGTATTCAGTTACATTGTATGTACGAGTATACAAGCCATGCATGAGCAGCAATATGAGGTGAAATGAGGCGCACATTATAGCGTGCTTATGAAACCTGCATTCATGAAGAGGGTCGACATATTCTGAAATTACGAACAAACACCGAAAATAAACAGGACCTATATACACATATACAAAGCCAAATACAAACACGCACAAACTCACCGAAAATTCAATACGAAAACAGTGAATCCGTAAATGAATCAAGTAAATGTATTTCAAGTTCATCTATAAATCGGCTGGTATTGTGAGTAGCACACATTAAAGATGAGGCTAAATATCTTATGTGTTAGGTTAGGTTATAAGCAATATATTTTTTCTGTATTTAAAGGTTATGCGGTTATAAATAGAATTATAATTAGAAATAGCGAACAAATTCCAGACCAAAATTCAAATAAAAAACATAGAGAAATAAGAAACAATAGTCAAACGTTGTTTTTAAGATATATTAATTTGGTGGTAGGCAACCAACGATACGATAATAGAGCAATTTGGTTATGGCTTGCAAATTAGTGCTATTATGAAGGTTATGATATATGATAAAAAAAAAAAAAAATCCAAGAAAGCCTTTGATGCACTTTCACAAAGTACTCACTTGTATGGACGAAGATT
>WSZQ02096436.1:0-11978 GCA_019419845.2 Weissflogia rhopalogaster | reverse complement strand
TTATTTTTTTTTTTTTTTTTTTTTTTTTGCGTATATATAATATATAAAGAAAATACGAAATCCAATTACATTACCTTCTCACAATTTATTCAACAAAAAATATAAAAAAAATATTAACCGTAGACCCTTTGACAAATATTCCTCTTTCCCCGATATTCACACAGCGGACACTCATATTTACTATCAGCTGCCTGATTTCCTTTCAAACAATAATAACAAAACACATGAACACATCCCATGTGGCAAGGAACAATCGGTGGTTCTTCACAATGAGCACAAACTGTCTCAGCAGTAACCACCCGCTTCAAACTAGTCGCAGGCTCAGGTTTCTTATGCAGTGGATTCAAATGCCTGAGAATCCTCGAAAACTTGTGGTAATTAATCAAAGGCAATAAATACACTAACACTTCAATAAATCCATTCCAAACCAATTCTCGCGTCATATATTTGTCCTCGTAATGCCGAACTGCATTATCCATACTATAAACCTGCTCCAACCCCAGAACTCTTTCAATTAAATGAGGTTTTGCACCAGTTTGCAGAAAGAATGAAATATTGCAGAATCTCAAGAGTTGCACAAATAGTGATACTCTATACATATACTCATTTAGAATAGAATTAGGAAGCGAGAGCTCCACTCTCTCCTTGATATAGTCAAAGAAATGTGCCAACAAATACGACATTTTCTTATAGTGATTCATGTTGGAATATTTGATGGAGAGCATCTTCTGACCAAAAGTACAATTATTCTGCAAGACTGAATAGTGAAAGATACACAAACGCAGTATGCCGTTTATCTCTGGATCGCATTTTGCAAGAAATTCCGGCTGAAAATTGACCTTTAGATACATGTTCTTAATGAAAGATGCATAATTACTGGAAGATATTTTAGGAAGCTGTGTAATTGCTGCCTGAAGACCTTGAATACTTCCTTGTCGAAGTACACAGCATTCATCTGCGTCACTCTGAGTAATTTCTGATTCATTTTGTCAGAAAATAGAAGTTATAGTTACTTTTTACTAGAAAATTGCCTTCAAACACACTGTAAACGCTTCTAACTTTGAACCATCTCTTATTGTTTGAGGTTATGTTTTGATCCGAAACTTTAACAGGACTCTACGCGACTGGTACCACGTTACGGCAAAATGAAGAACTAAAAAACGTGAAATTCAAAATTTATTCTAAAATATTTTCTAATATGCATCTTATAGAATGCCAATTTGTGTACAGATCGATTCCTTATTACATATAATTTATTTTGATCTATTCATATGAACCTAAATGTTAGGTAATTATTGAAATATATATCGTGTAAAAAACGTGTTTTCCAAAAAGTCGACTTTTAGGTTTTTAATTTTTTTTTTCAGATTTCCGATTCGACATGAATATATCTTCAAACTCCTTGGACAGATTTTCATTTGCTTACTTAAAAACGATATTATAACTCTTAAAAGTTGACTGTAGTAACAGCGACGATTTCACTGACAAAAAATGACTTCAAATGATTCCTTCTAAAATTTCACTTTTATTTATATTTATATTCCTTCAATATATACAAATCTTATACTATTCGACTCAGAATGAAATTTGCTATAGTTTACTGTAACAGTTGTTTGGATAACATGTTTATAAATCATGTTTTATATCATTGAAGTTTACTCTAGTAACGTCAACATTGTCGATCTCAAAAATGACTGGTCCAAAACATTCCATTTTTATTCATATTTCCCTTATTTCTAGAAGTATAAATCATGCACCAATCGATTCAGCATGAATATATCTTCAATCTCTAGGGACAGTTTTTCATTTGATTACTTAGAACCGATATTATAACTCTTAAAAGTTGAGTGTAATATCGGCGACGATTTCACTGACAGAAAAATGACTTGAAATTATTTCTTCTAAAATTCCGCTTCTATTTATATTTATATTACGTCAATATATACAAATCTTATACCATTCGACTCAGAATGAAATTTTCCACAGCATCCTGCAACACTTGTTTGAATAACATGTTTATAAATCATGTTATATATCATTGAAGTTTACTCCAGTAACGTCAACATTGTCAATCTCAAAAATGACTTGTCCTAAACATTCCATTTTTATTCATATTTCCCTTATTTCTAGAAGTATAAATTATGCACCAATCGATTCAGCGTAAAAAATTTTTTGAACTCATGGTTATGATATTTTCACGCTGAATTGTTCGGTGCATGATTTATAATCCTAGCAATAGGGAAAATATGACAAAAAAATGAAAAGAATGAACAAACTTGACATTTCTCAGAAAAGACGTTTTTTACACGATAAATATTTCCATAAATACCGAACATTTAGGTGTAAATATGCATATAATTTCTTGGAAATTACAAGATTTGCATTCATCCCCGTCAGTACGTCGTATTCTGGACTAAATTAGAATATAACACGTTTAAAAAGCACAAAAACATCACCAAAATTATTCCTAAAGAACAATGTCAAACTTGCGCACCTAGCAAAATTGCATGCGGATGTGAATCATATATGTTAGAAGAGTTTAATAATTTAAATATTCGCGGCACTACTAGCGAGAAAATTCCAACCAACCCGACCAATAAACCCCGAGCTCAAATTTACACAAAGACAGTACATCATTAAGACCATAGATTAAGACTGTCGGACTAATCAACAACCGCGTCGTTCGGCGGCCCACACCCAACCATATAATAAATCCAATATATAACCCATATAATAAATCCAATTATGCAAACCCTGGTGGCCTCAGCTAATGAGAAGCTCGTTGATGACAGGGTGTGCGTCATCATGTGGGATGAAATGTCCATAGAGCCGCACTTAAGGTACGTACTTTATACAATGCGAATCCATGATCAATTAATGCAGTTAATAATTTAATGCTTTCCGTTACACTGAAAGGCGTCACGTCATCGAGGGAATAAAACATGTTGGAGAGAAGGGAGCATTCAGATTTACTGACCATGCAATGGTTTTTATGCTATCCGGGGTCCGAAGAAAGTGGAAACAACCAATTTGCTATTTTTTGTCAACGTCCGGAATGAATAAATAATTATTTTCAAATATGTGCATCTTCATTCAATTCATTCCATTTTCATATTGCGGTTTTGTTTGATAATTATGTATATATGTACATGCTAGAAACATGTATTTGAATCTGTTCCCGCCAGATTTAATTGATGTGACAGACGCATGGGGGCGCTAGCGTTTCCTAGACCGTTTCTTAACATGGCAGGTTCCTATTTATTTATGTATCATCTATGCAACCAACAGCCGCCGACGACGAGCATTTCGCGTTCTCTCGCTAGTAGAGTTACAATAAGTTCTCCGAAAAGACCTTGAGGTTTGAATTTGAACATAGGCAACCCTCGACGATGTTCGTGTTGACAGATGACGTCGCACGTCCTCGGTCTTGTTCGGACGTCGTCGTATGTCTCGTATGTTGATATTTGGGTTGCATATACTGTAATGCCACCGTACACTTACATATATGAATTTCATTTTGATTAATCAAATCTCCACCTTAGAAAAAGACTTCCGTAAGAATCGAAACTCTCTTATTCATCTATGATATATGCTAACAGTTGAAAGCCTGAATTAATTCCTTTAGAACGAGACAACTATATGAGATATAAAAAAAGCATGGTCAAAGTGTGCAATGCGCCTGACTAAATAACATCGAATAAATGCTACCAAGATGATAAAGAAATATATGTTGTATCTCACTTCATAAGCGACGTTTGTTGCGATGAGATTTTTAAAGACAGACGCAGTATGTGGTTGGAATGTTGGCAACAATGGCAACCTTGCAAAAATTGACAATTAACAGCAATTTGAAAGAATCGATTACAGTTTCTTCTCAATATATACTCATATAAAATCTATAAAAATAACCCCTGGATTGTTAAAATTGCTTTTTTAAATCTGATCATATATTGAGAATTTAAGATTATAATCTAATTGTAAGTATTAAAATGGCAACTCAGTAAATTGACATTTGACATCCACTGAAACTTGTCAACATTGTCAAACCCTAAATAACCAAATAAACCCAGAGAGGAAAAGATCCAAAACCTAAATTTCGACGCCGGACGCAAGAAAGATGTTCAAATAAACGACAAGAAATAGTCACTTTGTTCTGAACCTTCCCTGGTGAAACAATCTTAACCAACTATAAAGGTAATTCCCAACAAAAGATCGACATTCCACTGAAATATTTCGAAACTTGTATTTTTAGATGTCTGATGCACCTGACTGGCAAATTTCGTGTAAAAGCATCCAAGAACGAGGAAAGCAGCTGCTTGATTTAGGCTTATGGAGCGATTGCAAGTTCGTTGTGGGCATGGAGCCCAACCAACAAGTCATTGAATGCCACAAACTCTTCTTAGCCATGGCAAGTCCTGTCTTTCAGGCGATGTTTTATGGCGGCATGCCCGAGAACAAACCGATCACTATTCTTGATGTCCAACCTGAAGCGTTCAAAGCATTGCTGGAATATATCTACACGGACAAAATTAACCTCACTTCCTTCGATCAGGCTTGTGAGCTCTGCTACAGTGCGAAAAAGTATATGCTGCCGCAGTTGGTCGAAGGATGTACGCGGTATATATGGTCGGACATCAAGCCGAAGAATGCGTGCAGGGCGTACGAATTTGCCAAGCTCTTCGAGGAGCCCAAGCTGATGGAAAAATGCATGATGGTAATGTTATGAGATGTTTACGGATGACATTCACGAGAAAACTAAATGAATTGTACGTAGAACAATCAGTTACAAGTGGATTTTGTGCTTTTAGATTATAAAGAACGAGACCACTGATGTGCTGCGTGATTCCACGTTCGAGGATGTGGAAATCGAGACGATTCTGACGATTTTCGATCAGAACTACTTGACCATCAACTCAGAGTTGGAATTGTTTGATGCTCTCACCCGACATGTTACGAAACAAACAAGTTCAGGTGCGAATGCGAAAGTTCCTCGGCTTGATATAGGTAATATCGTGCTTTTCTTTACTAATATTCACAGCTTGAGTTAGTATTAAAAAAAAAGATAGGTTAGGTGATGATTGCGTCTTTAACGCCTCAAAAAAAACATTTTATTAAGGATAGAAAATATATTATGTGCGATTTACTAATATTTTTTCGGGTTATAATTGTCATTCCAGTACACTTAGAATTTTACACTAAAACCAATATTACAAAACTCAAAAACCAAACATAAATTACATGTATAATCACCTCTATTCTCCCACCCTCCTTCGCTTCTCCGCTACCATCATTGCGATGCAAGCCACCCCTCCACCCTTTCATCTAGCCATCCCATTCACTCTATTCTCTTCTTTTCCTCTCGCTCAATGCCTTTTTCTATGTTCGCACATTCCCACGCCAGGAGCACCTGTCACGTGTCACTCCCCCTCCCGGATAAAATACATTTAGTGTAGTCTGCCCCCATCCATACCTTGCGGCCCTTTTCCTGCGATCTACATCGCGTTCTACCCAGGAATATTTCCTCATTCGCCTTACGGCCCTATCCCCTATGCACCCTCCGTCCCATCACCTGGATCCTCTGGTATGTTGAGTTGTAGGAGCTAAGTTCGTTCCGGTTTTACCTTACCTGTTCGTATATTCCTCTTCCTGTCTCCCTCACCATGCCCTCATTTGCTCCACCGTCTTGCCATAGCCGTCTGATCGCCAATTCGGAGAGGCCCATCGATTCATACACCGCCAACTTCTCACTGCGCACCTATTGCAGGTCCCGCTTGCACAGTACATCCACACATGCTTCACCAATCTCTCACTTCTCCTCTTCTCCAACTCTTGATCATATCTTGTCACCCTTGCAGTCCTTTCCACTTTCATACTAAGCCTTCCTGCCTCCCGCCGAACTATATAGTCAGGGGTGGATCCTTTCAATCCCGTAAATTTCATCATGTTATTCAGGAACCAGGTCTGCTCTCGTTCCAATACCTCCCCATACAGTAAAATTGGTTTCACACAAGCATCCCACACACTTTACCTTCCCATGCCGCGTGGACTCTCCATACACCCGACGACTTGAACTGGAAGCCTAGGTATTTACATTCATCGATTTTCTCCACTTCTTGTCCCTTCCATTTCTGACTTATCTCTCTGCTTCTTCCACCAGGCCTCCTAAACTCGATCCACTTAGTCTTGTCCACATTCACACTCATTTCCCTTTTATCCATAAACCTTTCACACCTCCCTAGCATTTCCTGCATATTCACACAATCCCTGGCCAGTCGTCACCATATCGTCCGCGTTCGCCAGCATCCACACCTTAAGTTTCCCAATTGCCATCCTGCCAAATACACATTCAACAACAGGGGACCTTAAAATTTATGTTATATTATGAGTTTCCTATTTTATTCTTCGGATATTCGTAAATTTCACCGTTACGAGTGTGATTTCAGTAAGGATCACGATTATTTATATAATCTCTTATCTAATATTTTACTAGTTAAAGTTAATATTTGCCTTTTTGTGGAAATTTAGGTTAGATGATTGTGTTACCTACATTAGTACTAGGAGAAAACAATAAAATACGACTTAATTAACATTAACATACATTGTTCTACTAATCTATTCAATGTTTTAACTTAATTTCACTCTTAATTTAAGTTAGATTATGTCTGTTTTGCCTACTTTTTCATAATATAACCGAAAATCGTGACGTCCTTGGAGAGTGGGTGGCCTACGGTTGTTCTGCCTAAATGTGTTTATACCTAAATTCCTCGTTTCTCATGCTAAAAATGCATAAAAAATAACCAAATCTGTAATTTTAGGTGCTTGTCCAGGTACTTCAACAAGTGACACACCTTCGGCTCCAGCTAGTAGTCGATCACCGAGCATTCGCGATTGTTTAATGAAAATTCGCTTCCTCACGCTGACGCCACAACAGTTTGCAGAAGGTCCAGCTGTGTCCAATTTGCTTACACAAACCGAAAAGTTCTCTCTCCTGATGAACATCTCCTCGTCGTCGAGTGATGTTACCATGCCTCCAGGCTTCTCAAAGAATAGTGCACTTCGGCGATGTTCTTATATCGAAGAGGTGAGTTTATATAACTTTTCTCTTTTGCTAGGTAACTGAAATATAGTAAGTTCAATCCCGCTAATTCGAAATTTCGAATAATCTGGACTGAATCCGCCAGCATCCAATCCTAACGCCGATGACTTCGAATTCGGATAGTTGGGAAAGTATCGAGGATTATCGAATCTTCCATGATGTTTCCGGTGATTAAATTGTTTTTTTTTATCTTTGACTGATTTATTATAAACAATTACCATAATATAAATCTCAGGTGAACTACGAATGAGATAATTGGTTCTATTAGTTCGAATTAGCGGGGTTTATACACTGGCAGTGGGAGAAGAAATGTAAATGAGGAATATTTCTTCTTAGGACGACATCGATAGGGATCATCGTTTTTTTAACACGACCACGCTGGACTTCGATGAACGGAAGCACTATTGCACGCGTAAACTGGTTCGGCAGGTGGAGTTTCACAATCGGTCTGTGACGGACTGCACGCTATCGTTTCAATGCGATCGAACTGTTTGCCTTTATGGTATACAAGTACCGGCACAGATACTTGCAGCAGGTGAGGATAGCGATGCTTATGAGCTTCGTCGTCCTTATCTCAGCTACACCGAGCTACTCTACGCCCATCTTCTCGACGGCGATGGTTCCCGTGTGACTTACACGCATTTCACAAGCAGGGTACAATACTTTTCGTTGATGGATATTTGCTTCAATCGACCAGTTATCATTCGGAAGAATAAGGTACGATTAAGAATATCTTATAAATAGTATACAATGAAATTTCTTACTGCATACAATAATAAGTGAAATTTCATTTTGAAAATGTCGGCACGACCAAATTTTGCCTAGGAAATGTGGGTTTACATACAAAAACTATGCAATCTTTTATCTTTGGTTGGAATCGAATTAAATTTCATCTTAGAATGATATATCGAGTTACGAACTAAATAACACGAGGTTTTGTGGGGCATATATGCCTAGCAGTGAAAATCAGTATTTTTTTCAGAGATTTTTAAGACATACTTCTTCTCTCGCGAATACGAGCAATAGCTCATAGCACGACCGAGCCATTCGCAAATACATGGACACCGTGGGTACAATTAAATACCTCTCGCACTGATATGCGACAGAATATTAAAAATGACATAACAGCGGAAGCTGCGAGATGCGCTCGACGACTTGTTTCAGCCAGGTCTAGGCATGTCAAGGGTACCCGATAATTCCGGGTTACTCGGTTTTCCGCCTAGTCAGTTTCAGGTTAAACCTGGCTTTTACTTTCAAGAGTTTAACTCGGATTTTCGTAAAATCTCGGTTTCTATACCAGAATCCGCTGATCTTAAAAGTATCGGGTTCCGATACGCGGTTGCGTCCCACTACTGGTTGATGCTGAATGTTCTGTTTCTCAAACCGAAATCAACGCGAGTGTGCGAGAGCTTGTTGATACTTGGCACTAAAACAACAGCGATTAATTGATCCCGCAATTGCGGTCCGTAGACACGCATCAGCTCGTGTTTTAACATGTTTATTTGTAGTACCGGCGAACGAAGTCTCCAATCTTTCTGCGTTGACTAGTGATTTTATTTAATGTATATTTGGAAAAATGAGAATAGCCATTCTCTTTGAGAATACTGGTAATTGAATTTATCTTTTTCCAAATTTTTGTTTTTATTTATATACATTATTTTAATAACTAATGAAAATAAAATAACTTTCACGCCTATAGTCTTTTTATATTACACTACGGGGCGCTGTAAACGATTTTTTGTCCGGATTTTAAAGCCGGCCTTTCACGGACAAAACCGTAACAGAATAAATCCGAAGATTGACAAGACCCGAGGATTCGGGTTTCGCTATATTTTTAACAAGCTTAGCCAGCTCCCAGTAATTATTGAAAGGGGAATATTTTAAAACCGCGATTGTCGCGACGCTACTAACCATGAACGATACCCATCATTTTTACGACTGGCTCGATATGCGGCTACTCGTAACTCATTCCCCAAAGTAAATGGTAGGTCAAGGGATTAAAGACTTTTTTTAAGTAGTAGGATCATTAAATAAAAGAAGTTCGTAATGTTTCACCACAAGTTACGAACATTCGTTATTTTTTAAAGATAAAATTATTGATTATGCTGACAAAACTTATAACTCGACGTTTCATCATAATTTGTACATGTAGAAATGGATCTTGATAAGTTTATTTTTTCAGGTATACAAAGTTGGCGTTGTATTGAATAAATCCGGCTGGTATCCGATCGGTTCGTATCCTGATCATACCGTGGTCAACGGGAGGATTTTCACCTTCCTGGACAGCCTCGATTTTCGCGACGGTCTCGTGCGTTCGCTGATATTTACTTGCCCTTCGCAAATGTCGTCGTCAAGCGAACAAGTGATGCTTTCGGAAGAAATATAAATCGCCTGCAAATTAACTGGACGCATCGTTCAGTTTGCTCACGTTGTTATTTATTTCATTCTTCATTCTCGTTGGCATAATTACTTACTAAGTGTTTTAATTGTTTATATAATGTACATATTTTGCGTATATGTAGAATATATTAGAATTAAGATAGAAAATAAAGGTTTTTCGTTTAGGCTCAAATATATTTTTGCTTTTCTTAAAGTTTGTCATAAAAAATGGCGAAGTTATTTATTGATTGAATTGAATTATTTATCCACAAATTTTTAAACGCACTTTTCAAATCTGTAATTAGAAATGTCGACCGCTCTGAAGTTAATTATAAGGCCTGGCTACAAAACTATTAGCGTTTTTTTTATGGGAGGTGAGTTAGATCACTCAGGTCAATACAAATGTGCAAGTCCACGATTTTTGCGATTTTCTTCGCAGATTTGGGAAGCCGTTCAAAGTATATTTTATTTTTTATATTTTATTACTATTAAATATTTACTAATAAAATATTTTCTCACTAATTTACGCCTCTGAATTATGCGTGTGTCTACAGAAAAGTGTGGAAAACCCACATTGAAGTTGAAAACGAAGTTTTCATAAAATTATGTTTTTTTCTTTCTTTTAAAACGCCATAAATGACTGACTTATCATTA
This sequence comes from Weissflogia rhopalogaster, assembly GCA_019419845.2. Taxonomy (NCBI): domain Eukaryota; kingdom Metazoa; phylum Arthropoda; class Insecta; order Coleoptera; family Staphylinidae; genus Weissflogia; species Weissflogia rhopalogaster. The sequence continues at coordinate 1,849 of WSZQ02096436.1, read as the reverse complement.
ACAGATCGGGAAAGAATTGATATCAGATTGAAGTAGAAGAGTTGATGAACGTTTTACCACTTGTTTCATGTCGATGGCTTAATATTTAATATACCTAAAATATATTTTAAAGTGTGCCTCAAAATGAATAAATCGAGCGCGCGTTCGACGCGAGTGCGTAAATGTTTTTGGCGGATTATAGTCGCTTCAAACCGCTGTGCGACGACGCCGAATCAACACGAGAGCTTATTGATACTTGATACTAACACAACAGCGATTAATTACTCCAGTAATTGCGATCCATAGGCACTCATCAGCGTGTTTTTCTGACAAGCCTAATCCCTACCTCAAACTAACCGCTGTGAAGTTAGTAAAAATCCCAGAAAAGAATTTTGTTAGAGATTTCCATAAGAAAAAAATACAATTTGTGCGTACCCCTTCTCCTCTACACATGTTGTTTATATGACCCAAATGAGTACAAATTTTGCGAGACCCATTTTTTTTATTCGTCCATAAAAGGACATATTCACTCGATTTTCTCCGAAACTATACGACTGTGCCTTAAGATGTTCAAACAAAAGTTGTTACAAATTCAGAGAGGAATATGCTGATGAAAAAAAAAATCACAATCGAGGCGATGCAGATAGAAGAAAGGGTTAAATAAAAAGATAATGTATTGAAACTAGTACCAAAATAAAGAACTCATTAAGGGGCAGCGCATTCCATCATTAAAAATGAGTTTTTTTTGCAAATTAATTAGTAATTTGTAGTATGGCCAACATACGGCCCGCGTAACGAATTTATGCGGCCCGCGAATAATTTTCAATATTTACCTGCGCGTCCCCCCACTAGCAATAGATAAAATATTGTCGATTGTTAGAAATCCATTTACTGCAAATATTGAAGAAGCTTCTCCAGATATTCAATTAGAATTAATTGAATTACAGAATGATCAAATATTGCGTGATAAATAACGAGCAATCGGCCTTTGCCTGAACTACTTCGCCAAACTTTTTTTCCAAATGACAAATAGTGTTAAAATTAATTGAACAGTACTAGTAATAACTGTATCGAGACGGGCGAATAAAACAAAATAATCGAAATATCAAAATTTATAAAAAAAAATCATAGAAAAAAAAAACATAAGTAACAGAAAAATTATACTAATTTACCCATTTACTCCGCCTGGATTCGCATTCTTGGAGCTTTCATATAAATTGGATCTTTCACTCTTTTCAACCATTCATGATTCCCTTTTATACATCTATTCACATTTGCGCAATAGTTATGCATAAACACTTTAAGAAAACACTTTTAAAAAACACTTGATGTTAGGTGCTCAGAGCGCCCGCGCAAATTAATGTGTTGCTCGCAGAATGATTCCAAAATCCATAATGTTTTTTGGCAATGCCAAACAGCACACTTGAAACCCATTTTTATAAAGCAATCCAAAAGAACGTGATGAAAAGGAAGGCACAATGGTCGTAGAACGCACGAATCGCTATTGAATTCCGCACTGTGCTGGAGACTTGCAACGATCTTTCGAGGTTACGTTGTTTACCAATGTTCGATTAAAATCAGATATACTCGTAAATGAGTTTTAATATACTACTAGCGCCATGCAACGTGTGTTACTTGAACTGCCTGTGTTGCCAAAGCGAGAACTCCCCTCCACTAACAGTTGGAGTACCCTGCACATTCCTCTCTGAATTTGTAATAACTTTTGTTTGAACAGCTTGAGGCACAGTCGTATAGTTTCGGAGAAAATCGAGTGAATATATCCTCTTAGGAACGGATCAATTGAAAATTCAAACTTCAATCGTCCGTTTAGGGCACTTGCACCGAGTCAAAAAATGGGTCTCGCAAAATT
>WSZQ02096414.1:1369-11989 GCA_019419845.2 Weissflogia rhopalogaster | reverse complement strand
ATACATTTTTGAATAGTATCCAGGACAGTTTGTAAACAACACTTAATGAATAGACCTGAAGTAATCGTAATAAATTGTAGTGAGTACACTACTATCGTACTCACCTAATTGTATACCTTCGAGGCGTAATTGGTTACATACCGTACCAATCAGTCAGAGATTACTGGCCGAGAGCAATATCATTTTCTCTTTTAATTTTTGAAATTAGTGATTTAATATCTTTCATCGCCTACCAATGATTAGTCTTTCATGTTTAATTGTCAATGGTAGCTGTTAGAGAACTCTGTGTGGAACTCATTGGCCGTTTTGGGTGGTTCTACTGCAGACACAGACACAGACACTGACACAGGTGTTATTTATAATTAAATCGCGCAATTTACATAAAATTACAATGTTTAATTAATATTAATGAAAAAATATCAAAGAGAAAGTTTCAAAGAAACAGCTTCCTGACCGTTAGATATGGTATATTGAAGTTACTGTGAGTGAAGTTACTCACGGGTCTACTGTTACTGTTGGACTACCTGAATTGCGGTGTTGGTGCCTGAACAAAAAAAATCAATATATTCCCCTTGTTATTCAGGAAGTTGTCATGACAACCAAGGGCACCTCGATTCACTGACTAAGAGTAATTTTGTACAGTCATTCAAGGAACAATAAGAAGTGGCTTCCAGTCTAAAATTTCACAGTTACATCATCTTACATCTTTGATCACTGACCTTGTAGAGATCAATGCTCGTGAGAAATAACCTCGAAGTTATTTTGCATATATATATAATTATAATTTGTATATTTAAACAGTTCAAACTGAATGAAGGAAACGTTTAAAAATTCCAACATTCACATTAATTTAAACAAATGTATTATTGAACAAAGTGAATAATTAAGACCGGTCTTAATTCAAACAAGATACGTGAATGTAATTTGCATATTGCCTGGTTTTTACAATGTGCTTTTGGTAACCATAGCATCGACAACAAATTCATTCCACTTTGAACTTTTGTTAAATAAACGCATGGAGATTAACAACAAGAAAACATGTCAAATTTACGTCCATTGTCCAAGGAGTTACAACAGAAAGCGATCGACGAAATCAACGAGGATGTTTCCAGAATTCCTCAAGATATTCAAGCTATCAAAGACTGGTTTAAACAACAGAAACATATCATCGCACAAATTGGTTCGTAACATCATTTTATTTCCTTTGTTTTTGTTTCTTTTGTCTTTTATTCCTTTGTTTGTGATTCTTTTGTTTTAGATGATCAATTAATTCTTACTTTCCTTCGTGGTTGCAAATTCAGTTTAGAACGTACCAAAGCAAAGATTGACGCTTATTACACTTTGCGTACTTTACTGCCCGAATTTTTCGAAAATAGAGATCCTTTCAAGCCCGAACTTCAAGAAATCCTTAAGCGAGGGTAAATAACCATTTAAATATAGATAGATTAATTAAATCACCTTTTGGCTTAATTTGAAGAGAAAATGATGATTGGCATGACCGGATCGTTTCACTTCGAGGCAAAAGGAGAAGATAGTGTTCATGATTAAGCTTAGTGGCATAAGAAACGCACTGTATTGGTAATAAGGAAGTTACAGATTCAAATCAGGTTTAGGGGACTAACATTTTCTCTTTCAATTAATGTATTTTGTGATTTCATATCCATAACTGCCTTTATATAAACAATGATGATTTGTTCACACTTTTAGGACCTTTCTACCGTTGATTAACCAAACAAATCCAACAGCACCACGATTGTTTCTACAGAATTTAAACTACGATCCCAATATTTCAAAGAAGGAAGATATAATAAAACTGCAAGCAATGATTATTGAGATTATCATGCGTGAAGATGATCAAGCTACTATCTGTGGTATGCAGGGTTTGGTCGAAATGGCCAACGTGAAAATGTCGCAAGTGTTTCCACCTTTGTTGATAATGAAAACATTAAAATGTATGGAAGATGTTTCTCCAGCTCGTGTCAAAGGAGTGCATATTTTGAATATGTCGCCAATATTTGAATCAATCATTAATTTCATCAAATCGTTCTTGAGCGAGAAGCTAAACGGTCGTGTAAGTTGATTAAGAATACCAAGTTTTCATAAACTTGTCTTTCTTGCCAGAAGTCGTGAAGACTTATTAACTTTAATTTGTTTTAAGGTATTTCTACATACAATGAGACATCATGAAGAGCTCCACAAGAAGATTCATAGGAAAGACTTGCCTAAAGATTATGGTGGGGACGGACCTAGTATACAAGAACTTAAAGGTTTGATTAAGGTGGTTGTAGTAAACTTTGGTAATTATGAAATTCTTAGATTATTGGAAGAAGAAAGTTGAGAGTTATGCAGAATGGTTCAAAGAAAATGAAAAATGTGGTACTGATGAAAAGCTCCGATTAGGGAAACCGAAGACTACGGAAGATGTGTTTGGGATTGCGGGATCTTTTCGAAAATTAAATGTTGATTAATTACTCTGTGTAATTTAAAATGGATCCGGACAGAGTTAAAGATCTGTCACGGTCGCCAAAATATATAAGGAAATCGTATGAAAACTCAAAGCTCTGCCACTATTTTTATTATAAGTCTTTTCAGAACTAATTTATAACTCAGTTCATTTTTCAGAAGGTAAAAAAATCTCTCAATAATTGGGTGTTATTTGGATTTAGTTGTGGAATGGACCTGAAACGGAGTTGGTGTTGAGACAGGTTCGAGGAACAGGAACAGATTTTGTAGCAAAGCATGGTTGAAAATGTAGTTGGAGGTGGTGATTGTCGGTAGAGGTCGAATTGAAGATGATGAACTAAAGATTCATTGATAACAGACGGGATGATTCTAGAAAAATGTTTGATAGGACTGTGTGAGGCCAATTTATACATCTTCTGAGTCGTTCCTGGAGGGACCGCAAGATCACTTGACTGATGATGGAGTGACGTACAGGAACACAATTAGGTGTTTGCACACTTATCTCTCTCTCTCTCTCTCTCTCGATGCCCACGATGTTGGCGAGCACGTTTCTGCTGTCACCGCATAGTGTCCGGTCGTTGCACTAATTGCAAGAAGTTGTGCTTGCTGATTTTGAAAAAAAGTGTTGAAAGGACCCTCTGCGATATATGTAGTTTCAACTATATTAATTCTATCTTTACATATAGAAGAATTACAAATGGGAAACGTCGAAAAATTAATTGAGATAAAGAAGAGATGAAGTCCTGTCACAGTTGCCAAACTATTTTAACATTCGCCGATTCCTATTCAAGTATGAACTGCAAGAAATAGCGCCCCGTCGTAATATGCTGGATGGTTCATTGAAGATGATGAACGGAGAACTGAATTATTACCAGTTGGAACTATTCAAGGCTGAATGTTTGTCTGGGCTGAGTGCGGAATATTTGTACACGTTTATAGGTTCATGGAAGGGCGACACAATGAACTGACTGGCACCTTGGAGCGGATGCATTTTATCGCTCCAGATTTCTTCCTATTATCATGATGTATATTAAGTGCTGATTCGGAGTAGTGCTTGGTCGCTTCTGCAAAAGTGTTTAGCCGCTGTCACAAAAGTTGATTCATGTAAATTCTATTACTTCATGCCGAGACATTTTAAATTGGAACCTTCGAAGCATTAAACGAGATGAAAGAGTCTTGTCACGGTTCCCAAATGATGACAACTTTGACCTTGTAAGTCAATAGCACTATTTCCAACTTTTAAATAATTGTGTACGACAAATATTAATTTTTACTTTCTTTTATTTTAAAGAAACTAATAATAAAGATAATCAACCGAAAAGTTAATATTTGTAGTGCATGGTTGATATATTAAAGAACCCGAATATATTTAATCAATATGTAAATTCCTAAACGATCCATCAACACCTTCAATTCCAAATAGCTCCCGAGTCGTCTTAGGTCTTCCAGGACGTTGTAACTCATCCGTTCCATATTCCTCACCTTCTTTAAACCATTCTGCATAACTTTCGACCTTTTCCTTCCAGTAATCTAAAATGTTATAGTTAAACACTAAAGCCTGTAGCTTAATGCAACTAATAATTATTATTAACCTCTAAGTTCCTCTAAATCAGGTCCATTCCCACCAAATTTCTTAGGCAAATCGTCTTTACACACCACCTTATGAAATCCAGAAAGATTATTCTTATTATGCATAAAAATCTAAAATTAATTACCATCATTATGCAACCTTTCAAATATTTAAAAAAATAGAACTTACACGAGCTTTCACTTTCTCACTCATAAAAGATTTAACAATATTGAAAGCAGCCTCAAAGAATGAAGGCATATTCATCATGTGCAGACCTTTAAATCGACTTGGTATAGCTTTCTCTATATATTGCTCCGCTTTGACCATCAATGCTGGTGGTATCAGATGCTGCAATGTCATTCCCTCAAATTCGACAATCAACTGAAACCCACCGACGATTGCCTGATCGTCTTCATTCAAGAGAATATCCATAATCATCATGAAGGTTTTCATAAGAGTATCCTTGTTGGTTTTAGTTGCGTTGAAAGATGCAATATTCGCTATGATAATACGAGGTGCAGTAAGCTCTTTCTGTTTTAAAAGTGGCAAAAATGCTCTGAAAATCATAAAAATGCAACCAATAACTTTTGCACTATTTCAACACTTACCCCAACTTAAGAATGTCTTGAATTTCATCATTAAACGGATTTCTATTCCTTAGAATTTCGGTTATTAACGTATGATTGGTATAAAATGTTTCAATCTTTTCTTTGGTGCGTTCTAAACTAAATTTGCAACCACGCAAGAAAGACAGAATTGTCTGATCGTCTAAAAGAATTAAAATGGAAATTTTGCCAAATTTTGATTGTTACATACCTGTCCGTGCTTTAATATATTTTTGAAGGTTCAACCAATCTTTGATTGCTTGAATATCTTGAGGAATTCTTGAAACATCTTCGTTTAGTTCCTCAATTGCTTTTTGCTGTAATTCTTTGGATAATCGTCGTACGTTTGGCATGTTTAGTTATTTTTGAAGGAAAAGGTTGAGTTGAAAAGAGTTGAGTAGAATAAACCCAAAATGAAAAGATAATATATTAGTTTGCTTATATATATGTATATTGTCCACATAAAATGTACCTAACAGTTTTTTATGTTATTCACATAAAAAAGTCAGTAAAATGTTATTTGAGGTGCGCTAATGTGGCTGGCATCTACCGGCGATAAGGGATTTTATTTATATGTTCAGTTTATGTTATTAGTTTTATGATAGACTAGATTTAGTGCATTTGTTTGGGCACTTGAGGGGCTTTTGAGGTAGTGCGGCAGAAAAGGAATCATGTTTAGTTTGACATACATCTTTTGGAGTAGTGCCCGATATTCCCCTGTAAATACGCAAAGCGTCTTTATTTATGAAATTATTTTCCCGCGAGTTATAAATTCGCGGAGCTTCATTTAAGGTTTGATATGTCCTGCAGAGTAAGCAACACAGAAGAAATATACTCGAAGAAGTACACGTAGGAATAATGGTGTGGAAAGAACTTACTCGAAATGATATTGGACAAGACCTGATTTAATCATCGGAATTGGGTTGCGATCATTTTGTTAAGAGATGTTTACATTCTCGAACGCACTACTACCATCATATTGTCATGAAGTATGACCGCAGCGAAGCTGCATTTGACTTATCAATATGAACATATAATCATCGGTAGGCAATTTTTTAGGATGTTAATCACGAACTCCCAATTCCGATGATTCAATCGTGGCGTTCAAGTCAACTGGGACGGGAAGAGACTATGAGAATGCGGACGGCTGACGGTCTTCGTTGTGTAGTTGGTAACACATCTTACATGACAAGTCCTGTCGTATTCATTCATCATTTTCTATTTCTAATTATTACAATTCGTGATTAACATGCTAAAAAATTGCCTACCGATGATTATTTGTTCATATTGATATGTCAAAGGCAGTTTCGCTACTGTCATACTTCGTGACAATATGCTGGTAGTAGTGCGTTCGAGAATGTAAACATCTCTTAAGACCTGATTTATTTAAAGTATTTCGCAGCGCAAAAGGCACCAAAGATGTCAACATAAGTGGGTAGGGGGTAGTCGGTCGGGCGCATGCGCAGCTTAGGCAGCCGATGCAAACTTGCCTAGCGGCAAGGTTGATAACCCATGTTATAGTTAGGTTTGGGTCCAATCATATAATTATAATTCATTAGAAAATGGAAAGAAGAAATGCTGTCAGCAGCACTACAGTTTTCCATAATGATGGAAACCACCGGAACCTCCTAACAGTGGCACATGACTTCGGACATGACTTCGGGCATAGTATGGTACTGGAACCTCAAATAATTGATGGGGGTCATGGGCATGCCTTCGGGCAGGGAATGGTCCAAGCACCAGCATTCGAACAGGAACATGACTTTGGTCATGGTATGGTACAACCAGCGCGAGGGGCAGCCCGGACAATCTGTCCGAATTTTGCGTCTCGCGTTTACACGAGAATACCACTTCGATACTCAGTCGCGCGTCTGAAATTGACTCTGAAAAAATAAATGCCGGATGGTGTTTTCAGATGTTTATTGGCACAACCACCTTCTCTGAGGGCCGAAACGAGAGAGAGAGCGAGTCCCTTCAGAAAACCTTTCTTCAGCGCTCAACTGCTCGACTTCCGTTCCGACCTTACCCGATGCAACGCAGTGCACCCAAGTCATACGTGTTGCCAACATAAAAATTCAAAAATGTACAATTCGCCCGAACATACATTTAATGTTTTTCACCGAATTTTCACTTTAAATAAATGTATCGGACCATATTTGTGACGTGGTTTTACAGCCTAGGCTTGTCAGACTAATGTTTTTAAAAGGAGATAACACAGTTCGAAGAAGGGGCGCATTGTCCAATGGCAGAGCTACCGCGATTGACAGATTTTCGCTTTACATAGCAATGTTACGTTTCTGGAAATATCCAGTGAATTTCCGACCTTCAAACTTGGAAATTGTTATTACTTCACAAGCTGAGGTTCTTTCGGAATATCGGTTACTACCCAAAGATTAACATTTTGTTTATTATAATACGGGGTCATCTTTTCGAGAGAACGGTCTGTTCCCTATGATCATGACTTTGTAAGTTATTTAACAACTCACTAACGCACTCGTTGCTATGCGACTTACTAATTGTAAGCAAGCAGTGCAGGAATGTCCCCTATACACTGCCGAGTTGCATTGCTTTACTCCGATTTACTAGGAAATGTTGTTGAACTCTAAACGGTACCTTAGGATACAATAACCTGTTATGAGTTCAGTGAATGTTTTTACATATCAATGATGTATTTTCCCAGTTCAAGTTTTTGTATTACCACCTCTTCTCATAAATGAATCTCCCTCTTCCATGGAAATGTTGTGGATCGGAGTCCGGATGCAATATATGGATTATTTCTAAATTTCTCAACTTAGAAAAGCAACCACTTGGCTGGGGTACCTTAACGAGGGAGTTAATACAATTGCCGGAACTCTAGCCCAACCAAAGTCTACCACGTTATGACCAAGACTGAATATATTTTCCCAAAAACCAAAACAAGTTTACAAAAATCCTACTGTATACAAATCTACACATGGGGATGGGAAGACGAACTACCACAGAGCAGTTGACTGAGGCACTGTTCTAAGTAAGCTTCTCGATTTATGGACTCACGATAAGATGTGGTTTCAGGCACTAAACAGTCTAATTGTTATTTGTTCTCACAACTGCAACAATAAAGTCCACATCGTGTGCATCTGTAAGAAATTAGTGAGTAATCAATCTCTCTTCAAACCCTCTACCAAACCTATAAACAACGCTTATAGAGGCTGAGACACCTTCCATAATCCTTACACATAAGGATTAACTCCTCCATCGGTACCCTTAACTACTTTCAAAGTCGAATAATTCAGTTTTATTATCTTCAACATGAGAACCCTGCGGTGTATCAAGAACACTTCTTTACGCGATTGAATTAGCAACGTAGAGATTCGACGGAAATGTGGCGTCTAAGACATCAACGATTGGTGCAACACGAGGCGTAAACAATAGACCCAACATAGAGACCGCATGGACGACAGCTCAATGGTCAAGATCGCAAGAGACAAATTACCGAGAGACAAAAGATCCTTGGGTAGATTCCGCAAGAGATGGAGGGATAAACTTCGATGTGATCGCTGAATATGAACAGGTAAAAATTGCCTCCAAAGGATGAAGAATATGTTTTATTCTTAATATTCTTTTTTAAGAATATGTGTAGTATGTTTTAAACCGTGATTAAACAGGTTTTGTAAAAAATCAGAGTAGGTTTGAAAGACTATAATTTCAAATAAATTAGGTAAATAAATGCACTATAAGTGTTTTTCAGCAAATCCATATTTAAGGCGATTAATAGCAATTTTGAACATCTGGAGTCAATGCTAAGTTGATATTCCTACTTCTTAATACACGCAATATTCTAGATTCGAATACTCAATGCGCGTGTCCGTGAAAAAACCCAAACTGTTTCTAATCGGTCTCGATAAGCGTTCTGGCAGGAATACGTAATAGCATAATTATCATAATCAGTATCTAAAATTGCAAATTGGTCAACATCTGAAGAGAACTGTTTTAATTTCGTATAGAAGAGGAATTCTCTAAGCGCTGATTTATCCGTACTAGTCCTCTGTACGGATAAATTATATGGTCCTAAAATTACCCGAAATCAAACCAGGAGAATAGGTAAATCTGGCCCGAATGGGATCAGTTGGTGTCAGACTGTAAGAAACAGTTCCAGGGCTATTGTTGGCACTGCAATTCAAAAACCATGCAAATATAAATGAAAATTTGATTTAATAATTCCATGGTTTAAACTTACTCCATAAAATATGCATTCAATATGAATTGATTGGTTCTAGTATTACTCAGGTATGATACTCTTGTACATATTGTTGTCCTTTCGACATAATTATAAGATCTCATGATTTCGTACCATTTGCCTAAGAACTAAAGACAAATATATTAGCACCGACAGTGAAGAATGATATTTTTGTCATTTCTTTGGCGCCATCTTTTTGGGACAGTGGCTAATTAGTCTGGTATTTTGAAAGGATTGTTCCTGTTGAAGACTCTCGGCATATTCGGATCACAATGTCCTATGTCGAAGGATTGAGCACTGATAGTGCTTAAACTCGCAGCAGACAAAAAAGAAATCGTCGTGAACTTCATTTTTGTTGTTGTTCTAGGAAACTAATATTGTTTATATAGCACACAACATGCAATGGCAGGAATGTCGTTAATAAGAACATAAGGCAAGGCATTTTTATGTTTATATTAGAGTACATAGTTAGGGGATAAGAAGTATTTATTGACACTTAAGATAAGAAAAGTAGGTCCGAAGTTACTTAAGTCAGATTGTAATTGTTTGCACCTAGTTATTTCCCAGTAATGACCGTAAGATATTCGAAATTGGTCTCAAGAGACATATCCTTAAGACGTCTTAAGTTAAGTAAGTTAGGTCCTAAATTAATTTAGTCACATCCCACTTGATTTTCCACATTATGACTGCATGATATCGTCACGGTAGGTTTATGGCGTCTCCACCAAATGTGATGTTGGTTTAACCAATCTTTGTTTGCTTGAATATCTTGAGGAATTCTTGAGACATCTTCGTTTAGTTCCTCAATTGCTTTTTGTTGCAATTCTTTGGATAATCTTCGAATATTTGGCATTTTTAGTTGTTTTTTTTAAGGAAAAGATAGAGTAGAATAATAAGCCAAAAATGGCTAAAACAAAATAGCTGTTTACTTGTACATTATAGACATCAAATGAACGTAACAGTATTTTTATATTTTATTCGCATAAAAAGTAGAATTTGTTATTTGTGCCACGAATTGATGGCCCATGGTCTGCGGCTGTCACTAATCGACGATAAGGTATTTTAAATATATTTGTGGGAATGTTTCTCCGCCGAATTCTTATATTGGAAACGCAGTGAATTTGTAGGCTGCAGTGCTATGTCTACAAAACTATTACTATCTCTTTCATGTACTACATTTCTTTCCTTTCCACTATACAGCACTTTTCACTTCAGACTTCTGTCATTTTCTTCCTCTATTGCCAAGCCTGATCGCTTGCGCTCCTATTTCACATACAAGGAGCTAGACATGTCAAAAAATATTGATATTGCTAATTATCGATTTATTGGTCTCAAAATTTCGATATTAATCGATAATTCCATTTTTCATAATATCGATATATCGAAATTTTTAATATCGTATTGACATGCCATTGACGAAACCGCCATCTGCGAAGGATTCTGAGAAGTTCAAAATTGGCAATTTTTCTTTTTAGGGCCACAGTGTTAGGTTCTTTATAATAATTGTTAATCTATTGATATTTATTGGAATCATAAGATTAAGATTAACATCGATATTTTGCTAGTATGGGAGTTATAATACTATTACTTTTACGTATTATTGCAATAATTATATTTGCTAGAAAGTCTGATAGATCTATATATGTGTTATTATTATTGTTAGTATTACTTTAAATATCGATTTTTGACGTTATCATAAGATTAACAATAACAAAAAATCACGGATTCAGATAAGGACCACATCATGACGGAACATGTCGCAACAT
>WSZQ02096403.1:0-11990 GCA_019419845.2 Weissflogia rhopalogaster | reverse complement strand
CGCCCAAACAAACAATTATCTGTGCAGAATCATCTGAAAGAGCATATTCTTGTACGTTTTTTGAGCTTCACTTCACATTCATCATTGACAAATTAACCAGAAATTTCCAGGATGACGTTTATACTGCATAAGATATAATGTAAATGTAACACCGTATAAATGGGTTCCCCCCTAAAAAAACAACGAAGTCTATGGTATCATCTGAAAGAGCATATTTTTGTGAGTAATTTGAGACTAAAATCAAATTCCTCGAATAATATTTCATGGGATCATCCTCCACGAAAAAAAAAGCGAAATAACCAAAAATAAATAAAGGACATGATATATTTACAATACATAGAATATAAAAAATCTTAAAGAAATGCATAAAACTCGAATTATAGATTTATGTCGCGGTTTTGACCCAAAATTGACCATTGTGTGGCGTCGCGTCGCTTCGTGATTTCATTTGTCTGACCAAGGAATTAAAAAGAAGATTTCTTCGAAGAAGGTTGTTCCTTCGAGTTGCTCTTCATCAGACATGAATATAATGGAAAATCAGTTGGGCTAATGCCTTCCCGTTATAACCAGGTTTCACTCTATAGTACTATTAGATTCTCTAACAATACCTGAAAATTTGTCAAATGCAACCACATATTAGAGACATGTGTGGTTACATTAAACGTATTAATCAGTTATTATTTACAATGTTAACTGAAAATACATTGAATATTGGTATACACAACAATTAAATAATGGTTTACTAAACATAATTTGTATTATTACGAATTGGATGCATCAAAATAAACCATATTAATCGATGTAAATAAATGCAAGACTTTTGATTTATCTTTATTTAATGCAAATTACGCAATAATAACATTATAGTATTTATAATTTTTCTTACTTATGTATGTTTTATCTCCTCTTAAATATAATTAAGTAAACATTACATTAGATAATCAATTAAGTAATTATAACAATAACCTGGGTAATAATCGAAGAATATTCGTAATCAATAATAAGTAAAATTTAGTTCTCATGTTTCTTTAAAGTGTACATTCATTGGTCCGAAACGATTTTTGGAAACGTTTTTATAATGCAATTTTTTGTCTGTGTAGTAGTTTTCTTCATCGCAATCTTCATTTAGAGTTCCTTACAAATGTAAATTGTGTATAATACGTAAGTACGTGTACTTGCCTTTAAAGATGTCGAGTACGAAACGAAAACACTGTCTCAACTGATTACACACGTTTACGGTAATTTAATTTACATTAACATTGGTTTAGGTTTTACACGTGCATATCGCAAGCTACTTGCCCATCCTCGCTTGATCATCGCGCCATCAGTTGGTTAGCGCATGTTACAAGATTATTGGCTTTGACTGTTACGACGAATTCGAACGAAATTGATAGGTAGCGCTCAAGCAATCATATTTTTGTTGCGCGCGTCATCGCCCTCCGGTGCGCATCATTCAAAAGCGTTTTTTGTTCTGCGTTTACACATCACGTTTACACGCACCCGTCAAAACATTGAACTGCACAACGCGCACCGTGCGAAATACGGCATTTTCGTAAAACCAATAAATAAGATCATCAGCGTGCATTCGCACAGAAATCTCGGTATACAATGTTTCAACCTCATTTCATCGGCCTTGCCCATTCGCAATGGCCGGTCGCATTACACACATTGAAAGCGCGCCCCGTCCCTGTGTGTTCCGTTTCGTGCTTGCCGATAGGCAAATAATTTGAATATTTCAGCATTAACAATCGATTTTCCACAAACTCCTCGAACTCTCCTCAAGTGGTCACACATCACTTCGACCATGAAAACGAGACACTAACAAAAATATTACAGCCCATTGTGTTTACTTGCCTACTTTACCAAAACCACCACTCGCACATTGGACATCATTCGCCCTCAAATTCTATCACGCCTCGAACACTTGATTTATCTCCTATTTATTTGTTCACAATATTGATTTGCATTTGTTCTTTAGACTTGAATAAATTTCTTTTTCTCATGTATACTTTATAAATTATATGTCGTATTCTATCCCTCTTAGAATGTAGTTACTATGTATTAATATATGTAATGTAACTATATAGTATATAATATTATTTCATATAGATTTTTTTATGTATATATTCGGAAAAATTCGATATGTATTTATTTACAATTAGCGGTTTACATTAAACTAGACTTATATAAAGTTTTGCTAACGTTACGAATATATGATTCTGTTTTCTGTATTTATAAATGTAAATATAGCTGGCGAGGGGCGTGGGCGACGGCGGCGTGCGGCGGCAATCGCGCGAGTTTAATTTGCTAGGGTTTCGTTTAATGGCGTTTCGGCGGCACCCCGCCACCGCCCAGCGCACCGCAATGAACAATTTTCGTTTTTTTAAAGGTTGCGTTCTTGGGTTGGCGTCGTGGTTTTTAGCGGTGGCGTTTTTTGGGGGGGACGCGCACACCAAACATGGCGGGGGCCAAAATGCGCAAATGTTTCATCATCGTCGCACTCGAGTGCGTGTTACATCCGCATCCCATCGAAATCTATCAAACAATCTTAAGTGGTGTGCCTGACGTTGGAAAAAGGGAGATTGTAAATTTCTGTGTATTTTCTGCTGGCACTCTTCGACATTCAGTCATGTATCAATGTGCGACGAAGTCAAGCGTGACGGAACACTGCCCTTGCTAGTGGAACATATAGACGTTAAAAAAGACGGAAACTGCTGCTCCAATCATGGCTGAACAACAAACGCAAAGAGTTACCACGTCATGGAGAAATGTTACGAGCATCCATATCCCCACTTCATTCATGGATTGATGGATGATCAATCTGATTAATCTCACAATCAAATGAAGGATATTCTTCAATGTAAACTTCAAAGTAGCAGATGGGAGCTCCTATGCCAAATGGGTTATTGTCACTTCGGATGACACTCGAAAAGTTTTTTTTTGCGTGCGTTGGTTTATTTATTTTTCACTAGTTGCGTGGAAATGCTATGTACATATGTGGTGGCTTTCAGCAAACAGCAACGCTCGGTCAGATACAATGCACTTGCCCCAGCTGAGGTTCATCGCAATGCGTTTCTCCACAGTTTGGTCCCGACGACGCAGGTTCGCATCAGAAAGTTTAGGTAGGTATGGGCAACGCAACGTCAGCATGGCAATGACCTTGCCGTCAGCGGTTTGGATCGAGGACCGATCAAAGTGGCGTTATTTCGCCGGCAGGTAAATAAGTAATGCTCATTATCGAGCGCGGGAAAAGCTGTACCAACGTCAAAAGATAACCATGCACAAATCGGCAACGGCTGTCGAGGGCGTATTAGAGGTGGCGATATTCCGTAATATATATCCTCGCAGCGATTTTTTCTAGTTCTTTTATTTTTATGTATGGGAGTTTGCAGGGCGGGTGGAAACGATTAGCGATACGAAGGTCATGATGCATACAGCGCACACCATAGAGAGTTGAAAGAACTTTCATTAACTACATAATGTCTGTGATAATTACGATATCTCTTAGTTTGTTTCGTACGTACATAGTTTCATATAGTAATTTCTAATGGCAGTACATTTCACATGTGTCTGCTTTGTGACGAGTCGAATGAAAATGACGAATTACGAAACAATCGCGTTGGCAACGCTGATTCTGCTTCCGGTATATGGGCGTGAATGTGTGTCTATGTATAAGTGTGTTCTTTAGGATTTGTGTGACTGCCACGGTTCAGCGCTGCGTGATCCATATCACTCTGTTCTACTGAGGCTCTCTTCATCTACGCCTACATGTTGCTTATGCGGTAATATGCGATTTAATCTTCAATTGGGGTTACAAAAGTGCGCTGGTTGAAACGCTTA
Source organism: Weissflogia rhopalogaster (assembly GCA_019419845.2). Taxonomy (NCBI): domain Eukaryota; kingdom Metazoa; phylum Arthropoda; class Insecta; order Coleoptera; family Staphylinidae; genus Weissflogia; species Weissflogia rhopalogaster. The sequence goes on along the minus strand of WSZQ02096403.1, from coordinate 8,150 downwards.
AGTTAATGCATTTTACTTGAGTAATTATTGTATTCCTTGTGTTTGCCTTATGAAATGTGTCTCGTTCAGATAGTGTCGCATTCAGTGGACAGGCGGGATGTATGGGGGCGGCGGCAGCAGGATGTGCATGAACCATTAACCGTCCAAATCGCGTGCGACGCGCGTCGCCGCGCAATTGAATCATTACGCGACAGTGCGTATGTCGCTTCCATATAAGTTGCCTTGAATATGATATCTTTAGTTCTGCATACGTAGACGTGGGGGTGTGCAGGCGACGCCGACGCTATGGGAGCGAGCGAATATAATAGACAAGCACGAAACGAGAATATTGTTGGAGGCGGCGCGGCGGCAGCGTGCTGGAAGAATACAGCCTTGTCGTAAACAGAAAAAGTTTGAGGAGCTACACCGGTATCTGGACGTTTAATCGTCTGCCACGCATCAAGATTTATTTCATTCCTGACTACCGAAAACGAGCCGCTGAAGACTGCAAATTGCATTAATTTCCAAGGCACGAACACAGCATCGAAAATATGGCGAATTTTCAGTCGAACGCAGATATGCTGATGAAAAGATTGCGATCCAGCCTTCTTGGGGGCATGTTTTGGGAGGGTGTTTGGGGGGATGTGGAGGACGGTGAAAAATGTAGTGTGCGGCGCGTAATTACTATGCAAATTGCAACCTTCTCCGTACCCCGCCTCCTCCACCATCCATCACCCAAAAACAAATTCATCCCGATTCGACGCGCTAATTGCGAAATTTGCATCATAATTTGTGACATTATGTGTGAGCGAGAGGCAGTGCCGGCCGGCAGGACGGGATATCGTATTCTTGCGAATGCCGACGGATGGCGGTTAGCCCGCCTTCCCCGTACCACATCCTCGCCAACCCCATGGCGAAATGGATGCATTATTCGTAATTTGTTACAAAATTAATCCGAATACATATTCGGCGCGCGTATCAAACGCGCGACTCTTGCCGACATGAAAGGAAAACGCGTCGAGCGGCCGTCGACAGGCAGGCACTTAGATTTCATGCGAGGGCATGTTGCGTCGGCGGCAGCGGCGCGGCGGTGGCGGACGCGGTGGGGAGGCGACGGCGGCGGTGGCGGAGTGGCGCTAAGATCGATACGCCGGAAAAGGGACACAGGCGCACGCGGCAGGCAGCGATGGAAAAGTGGCGTGGCGCACTCGTCGCCGCCGTACTGAAGCTCATAACTGCGCTCCAACTGCCAAAACCTACTGACACTCACAATCAGTCGCGAGCGCATAAAGTCGCTACTTTTTGTTTCTATTTTCCTTTTAATACAACAAATTAATTCTGACAGTTAAATCATAAAAGTTAAACTTGTATAACTACGACTCAAATAACAATAATGAGAACAAAGAAGAATTAAGAAAAGTTTTCTTTTCTATTTATATTTGATTTGACTTGATAAATTCAGTTTTAATTTAATGTAAAAGTTTTGGCAGTTTGAGGAGAGCTATGAGCTATTATGGCATTGTGTATGCCACCAACCCCACGGCATCAGCGACTGGCAGCAGCGAGACGAGGAAAAAAGCGCGCTCAAACACAATCTTGTTGCATGGCATCATGCATTATACATTGCGGTGAGCGTGCGAAACGACAGGGTACCATCAATAGACGCGCCGAGCATGTTTCAAATTGAATTAGTTATGATGTCGTAGCAAAGATGAACACGGAAATCTGCGCCATTCCGATACATGGATTACAGCCATTATTGCATGTACTTAACATAATCGCGTACAGCACTTTAGACTAAAACTTTAATTATATTTGGTTTAGATAGATTGATGTTTGAGAAGAGAACTAGTCGGAATTATGCCCAGACACGTTTAATTGTATTTCAGTTAGATAGAGATTGAGAGATTGAAACCGATACAATATTGTAGAATCCTCGTGGTGGGGTTTTCGTTATTGATTATTATTGTGATGAAAAATCGAGAATTTGGAAGTTCAGCCAGTCGTGAGTGTGTGAGTGATGAGCTTTAAATGAGGACTATCATCGCACGATCTAGTGCATTCACTCAGTTCTTTTTTCATTTCACAGAAGGTTTCAATGCGATGATCCTTTTTTTCTTGGTTTTTAGCCCACTTTTTTGCTCTCTAAGAACGTTCGCTCGTGACTAATACGTGGAATGGTATAGACCCTTAGCCCTTTCACGACTCCTACTTTGAAAGAAGTCAACGAAGAGGCGATGAGCGTATCGTTCGACAACGACCTACGAATATATTGATCTCAAATATGTCGCGCCACCCCAAGCAGTGCATTTATTTAATACGCGTTTCTTGCTGAATTCAAAATACGTTTAGAGCGTTTATGACTATTTATAGAAATGTCTAGGTGCTACAACGATGTCTAATCTCGTGAGCGTAGCGCGAATTAGTCGCAACTGCGGGAATTTTGGCTGGGTAACGCTCCCCCGCAACTCAGCGCTAAATCATAGAAAACATCTTAATGAACCAGAATTACTCCAGTCGGATTAAAGTATCAAATGAAGGAAGGAACTGAGGGTGGTGTGTTAGGGGATTGCAGTTGGATCTGAATGGGTAGGCAATGGGTCAGGGTGTTGGGAGGCAGACACATTTGAAAAGCGACGTGATGGTATGGGTGGGATGGCGGGTGATGCGCTCCACCACCGCCACCGTTTCTGCATATGTGCGTCCCCCGAGTGCGTGGCATAAAAGCGCGTCCCATCTCGCCGCCGCCGTCACCCACGCCACCCATTTTGCGCGACGCGCTTGGGAAATTGCACTGATAGCCGAATTTGTAATGCGCGCGTACCCTTCTCAAGGCGAGATGTCTTAGTCCGTGCGGATTCCACTGCGCAACTGTGCAACAGCAACAGAATGTTCAGACCGACGAATACCGCAGCAAAAAAGGAGAAGAGGAAATAAAAACGATGGCGCGCATAATCTTTTTGAATTAGTAGCCACATAATGCGAAAATTGTAAGCGTTCACTTCAATTTCCACGTATTCAAAAGGCGCCTCGTGTCAGACGCGCATCAAAATCGGGTTTGAATACGTCTCTCGTCTGGCTGAGAGGCGACGAGCCGTTATTCATCGAAAGGGGATGTGAACGAAAAGTCGCACGCAATATCATCTGGCACAACTGCGAGCCAACAAAAAGAATGCGTCACATCAATGTTTCATATAATTTTATCGTTCAACCTGAGTTTGGGGAAAAAGATATCCACTAGAATGCTAAATATCCGCAACTGAGCGCCCTGGGTGGCCGAATGGTTGTCTGCAAACGGCGATATTTATATGAAGTATTCCATTTTGCATGAGATTACCAGCGTGCAGCACATTCGCCTGCCCCCAATTGCGTTCGTGCGCACATCCACTGCACCACTGCAATGATTCATGGTGCATAATGTCGTGTCGCATTGTACTTCACCCCTAGTCCAGGCTAGCGAGAGCGTTCGGTCCGTGTCGGCTGGTCCTCAACCTTCATTGCGATCTATTAACCAGTAATGTTACAACCGCCATTTTCGATGATGTTCTGATATGTGACACAGTTATCAGTATGTTTGGCGAGCTCCTTGGCGTTTTATGAGCCGTATATCGCAAGTTAACAGAGGAATTTCAGATTACGTTTGCTCATCGCCCGACCACAAGTTGGCGTCCAACATGGGATCAGTGCTTAGATCAAAAGCATTGATCCCCCCGACAGACGCTCGCAATAAGGGTTCATGCAAGACGCGCCGCCGCCCGTGACATCCGCCTTACCGACAGCGTCCATCCAGCGTTAGCACGTCGGCTGCTTGATCGTCGACGTGAAGCAATGGCCGGTGGCTGGGTCGAGCGTTACCTGCGAGTTGATCTTGTGCGGCTCCGGCACGCCGTTACCGCTGCTCGGCAGAACGACGCCGGTGTTGACTGCGGTGGTGATGGTCGCGCTGGTGATGGAGGCGGCGGGCGCATCCTCACCGTCCGCCGGCTGCGGTGTGTCGCCTCCATCGACCATCTTCACGCCGTTGGTGTTGAATGGCCCCGTCATGCCGACCGATAGCGCACCTATAAAACCAATCATATCATTAGCCCGGCGCGCATGCATGCTGGATCACTTCAGACAGCAGAAGGAAAACGTGCAAACGCTAAAACTAATCGTATGAGAGAGGGAGGGCGTGCACTAGGCGCAATAACGACAATCAATTCGTTGAAACCCACACGCTGCATCGGTTTCCACGAGTTGATTAGCAAAACGATCATTACATCATCAACACCTCTAACGTAGGTATTCATAGCCAGTTTCTAGCAGATCCTTTCTTTCAGAAATGGAATACCCTGAAGATGGTAGACCAGGAGTCTACCAGATAGTTTAACCAGAATACCCTGAATAAGCAAATAAACATCAGGATCCCTTCTAGAGACGACTATGAATACTGACAGAATATGAATAGACAGAAGTCGAAATATAAGTTCTGAAGTCACAAATCATCCAAAGGAAATTCTAAGAAGTCCATGCTGAAAAATAATATGTACGAAATGTAACAAATTGTACATATAATATACCACAACAAAAAGAATGTAGGGGACTAACAATAACTGCAAAATGTGATTACTTCTTCGTTACAGAAAAGACTAAGAATTTCACTACAAGTCGCGTAGTAATGATATCAAAGAAGAGAAAACCAAACTGCCAGGCGTATGAATATGTATTTAACAACACAAACACGAACATGTGTGTTTTCCGATGTAATCAAACATGTTTTGTGGTTTTGGAAGACCTCGAATGAAACTGTCACGCGTTCGAATCAATATCACAAGAGGAGAGAAAAAATAAACTAGACAACGCAAACGCACAACCAGACCGTAAAAGCGCAATAATATATCAATTTATCACGCTCGCGCCTCGCAACACGCACATGCAATGGCCTACGCGAACGCGTAACTAGCTATAAAACGTAGATAACAAACAACTTAATAAAACACCGAGTGGTGCGATACGATCGACAGTGGCTGGGGAGCGTGGGCGAGCAGGTAAGAAATATGCATCGCAAAGATGGCCTATAAAAAAGGAGTAACAACGCAACCGGAGAAGTGGATGGAATTGCGCGGGAGCGCGCGGGTGTGACAAAAACAAATGCCAAACAATCAATCGGCATTCGCAGGCCGCGGGCGCCTGTAATAAATATGCAGATGTAAGAATAAAACAAGAAGAAAAAAGAACAAATGCCATACACAATACATTTCGGTCTTAAACAAGCCTGCGAAATGGCAAAGTGAACGCAAAAGAACGAGAACCGAAAAAGGAGAAAAAACAACGGGCGAAACATTCCGTACAAACAAATCGTAAAGAAAACGTAAACCATAAAAAATTAGGGAAACCAACGATACACAGTCAAGTTACGATCAAATACACCAATGCACATATCAAATATTGCTAGAGCTTGAGATGTTCATAAGTACCGCATTCTTGTATTTGTGTGTGAATTTTTTTGCGGCAATTTTTAGATAGAAAATTAGATCCTTCAATTTAACACTGGCGGATTTTGCGCTCCGTTGGAATTGATATGACCTTCATCTGGAAATCGTTAGCAAGTGCTAGAAATGCATAGATAAACATAACAAACAGTACAAATATTTATATGCGAGCGTCCAAACATAAACAGCCGGGTGAATAACGAGCTCCTCCGCGCGCAATCTTTTATATCATTCGCGCGGTGGCGATGTAATTCCACGGTTTTTATTTCCACTCGATGCGCGTCCCTTGCGATTGCTGTTGTTGGTCGGATGCGTAAATCCCGGCCGGCGATAGTCGCACACCGGCAATAAAACAGCAATAACAATGTGCTTCTCGAATTAATGATATTATTGGTGCATTTAGCGCATGCGCAACCTGTAGCCCGATAGTTTACGAGCGCTTGTTTCGCACACGTGTTGTCGGTGGAAGATTTTCGTCGATTCTCGAACCTCCTCCACCACTATAATTTACTCTACGTCGGTTAGGGACAGAATAACTACACACAGCGTCACTTACATCACATGGATCATAAAATGATCATCATTTACCATCATTTTATTTGGAAATGCCTTGATATGTTATTTATTAGGTCCCATTGTCTGCGTATATTGTCCAGGTATAAATCTAAGTTGTAAAAGACTAGACATTTGAAGAGGAATATTCCGGCATAAATTATAAATTATGATATAGCAGGCTTCGTCCTGGTTCTAATGGTAATGTTGGTGTGTTAAGCGCATGCGCAACCAATAGTTTGATATTATGCTGTCTTATATTTCGAATATTGGTTGAAGATGGTAGGTTTTCACCTATTCTCCACCCTCCCCCATTACTATATTTTTCTCTACGGTGATTAGGCACAGAATAACGAAACACAGTGTCACTTACATCAAGTGGACCATAAAATGTTTCTATTATCATCATTGTATTTGGAAATGCTTGCATTTGTTATTCATTTTTTCATCTGTTTATTATTTATCTATGCGATAAAAGTTTGTGAATTAATTTTGTAATGGACTAACATTAATAGGCGGTTACATATCAATAATGGCACGAACAAACCAGGTAAAAATCGAATCAGTCCAATACTAGACATTTTAACAGGAACATTCCGGCATAATTTATAAATTATGATATAGCACGCTTCGTGATATTATTGGTGTATTTAGCACAAAGCGCAACAAGTAGCTCGACATTTTCTGAGGGTACATTTCGAACAATTGTTGTCGATGGGAGATTTTCACCGATTCTCGACCTTCCCCCGCTATACTTTGCTCTACCAAGTTTAGGGGAGGTGTCAGTTAGAATAAGTGGAATACCAAATGGTTATATTATTGTTGCGAACAGCCTGCTTGCTGACAATATCAACCATTGACGAAAACGCCAAAGGTATTTTATTTTAACAGGACCAGAACTACCCGTTCGTTGACAGTAATGACTGCGCTGCGGAGAGAAGTAGACACGTCGAAGTATGGCTTGTGACTAACTTTATTTACACAGATTTACAATTACATTGGCTGGGGCCCACAACGCTTTCCCCCACAATCTTCCACCTCACGAACGTACTCCTGGACCAATCCGAGCACACTCCGCTTACCAACCGCTCTCTCTCAAGACCTACAAGGTGTGCCATGAAACGCTACCCTTAGGCACAGCTTTACTCAAACATCTGCGACGCACATTTCGCCACTCTTAAGTCTAGTCGCCCGATCTGCGGGAGGTCGTTAAAGATAAGATGGTACCACCGGACGTGCCTAAACAATACCCCATCGGATCGGCTACGGTTTTCAAAACCACCCAAATCGCAAAATGTGCACGTCGTAAAATATATTTCAATTGCAGTTTTAACCTTCATAAAAGTTTGGAAAATATTCAATGACCGTGCACAACGGTTCCCAACAATTATCATAATTTTGATTGGGAAATGCTTACGTCCAATTGACTATTTACAATAATATTAATAGTTCAAAATCGAATTTATTCAAGACTGGCGTGCGCAAACTGGTGCCCGATGAAGGAACAAATATTATTCTACCACCGTCTTGCCTGGTCATAACATAACATAACACTTCTATGAGAAGATAGGAACAAACTTGAAATCCAGGAATACTGCAATGGCGGGATATATAGAAAAATGTGACGATGAACTGACGTTGTATGTCCTACAAACCAATCTACTTAATTCGGTTAGCCCGCCCGCAGCAACGCTGCCACAAAACACTTCACCGCAATTATCGGAACGAAAACAAATCAACTTCGGGATTGAGCGCTGATCTAATGCGCTTAATTTAATCCGAACTGGGTCGGCACTAATTGACCGACGCGAAGTAGGCTGCAATCTTCCGGCGTCGGCGACACGTGGTTATGATCGGCGCATTTTTATTGTCTGTTTGAAATAGACTGATATACCGATCGCTTTTGCGCCTACGCCAAAGTGGGTGGCGGCGCCCGGTCAGAAGACGGATGTGGGCTTCGCGTGTGACGAAAACGCCCCGCCGGCGCAGGTCGTAAATTTTTGATACTTTTTTCTGCTGTAACGCTTACGCGACGAACGTCGGGACGTATTGCATTCGGGCGCAAGAAAGGCGTAATGCGCTATCTGTCCGTTGCCTAGCCCTAGTCCCACGGCCTTCTTGTCAGTGCGCGCCTATATTTTTTTCTGT
>WSZQ02096381.1:0-11997 GCA_019419845.2 Weissflogia rhopalogaster | reverse complement strand
TGAATGTTAAACAGGGGTCGCGTGAATTTAACAAATTGAGGAATTGTACTAGTTGCCTATTCGTACCTGACCAGATGTAAGAAACATCATCCACGTACCTATACCATTTTATAATTTTACTAATTAGTGGATTGCCTGATGAAAATAACTTCTGTGCTAATTATTTAAAATGTTTTACCAACCACCGACAGTGAATTCCATCAACTCCTTCTATAATCTTACGTAATTCTTTCTATATAATCATTCCACCTTACCTAACGCTATCAAAAGTTTTCAAAAACTAACATTATTTAACGTTACATAACCTTCTCTAACCGAACGTTACCTATCCTTATAATCTAACTATGCGTAATTCTATTAAACCTAATCTTAAGTTTTCTTAACCTTATCTAACTTTACCAAATCTAATCTATTGTTGCTAAAATTTAACCAATGTAAATTTACATAATCTTTCATAACTTTCAGTTAAATTTAGCGCGACATAACTTTACATATCCTTATATAATCTTACTTAATTCTTCCTATATAATCCTACTGCCTTACCTAGCGCCATTTAAGTTTCCAAAAACTAACATTACTTAAATGTAAGGCGTGCTTAATGTTAATATTTTCTAGCATGTTAAGTTTATAGCCATTTACGTCAGGGTGTAAAAACTTAGGATTTGAGATGGAGCAGTGATGACCACTGCTGACCACATGCTTGGCCATAGCCGATTGTTTGGGGATACCCGCTTCGATTTCTTTAATATGCTCCAAGCCCCTGGTGAGAATTTTGCGCCCTGTTTGGCCGATATAGGTACTGTTTACGCAGATGCGCAAACAAGGAAGCGTTGATACGGTGCTTAATAGTGTATTGTGCATAAATATATTTTAACAGACATTAGTGAACAATGGGCAGTACCTAATCTTATAATCTATTATAGTTGCGAATGTTTATGAATAGGTCATGATGTCGTGGCAATTAGCCAAGAGGTCCGGAGTTCCAAATAAAGTCGTTATCGGCCGGACTCTTGGTATCGCGACGTCATGCGCCATTAGGAGATAAGTCATTAGCATGTATTTTTAGGTTTAGAGTGAGAAAATAAAGTCAGTAGTTATATGGATTTCATCGTGGTCACATCATACCCTCCTCCATCACTGCACTCCGCTGCGTCACGGACTCGACTTAGATATTGTCGTTGCTCAGTGCAAGTACTTGTGCTCGCGGACCTGCACATCATCTGCAGTGTACGCACACCGAGCATACAGGTACCGTCACAATGATTACATTTAAGTTCGTAAACCACCGCGTTGAGTAAATAATCGGTGGGTGATTTAATTTTATTATTTATAATGATGCGTAGTTAACGAATATTATAAAACGTTGGCTTAAATCCCAGCGGTTTGATAGAGTTACCGATTGCGAACGATATCTTGCTAATAAAACATACATTTTCCATACTTCATTCACCAATATATAATTTCAAGTTTTACCAAACTCCGGCGGCCGAATCATTCGATAATATTAACATTACTTAACATGTCATAACCTTCCCTGTTGAAGACGGCGAAGCAAGTTAGAGCCCTTTTTTACATTTATCGCCAAATTATCTATATTTAGTCTGGCGTGAAAGAATTTTTGAGCTGTTTAGGCTGTACCAGACGTTTTTCACGTTTTTTGTAAGCCCTGAGTCGTCAAGTGGTTAATAAAGCGAGCATAGAGGCATAAGACGCTCTTGGGGTGGGTTTAAGTGGTTGCACGACACATTTGGCGCTTTAAGGCTTATCCCAAACAGCTGATCAACTTCGCTGCGACCTCGAGAGTTAGTCAAAGCGCTCCAACTTGTTCACACATTACTTTTTTCTCATTTCAACTGTTCCTGTCTCAGTCCCACTCACAGAACACTTGAAATTTGTGATTCACCATGCACATATCGAACGCAACGAATGTGCTTCAAAATGAACAATTCAGATTAGGTGAAGCAAATCGCAAAGCGATCGTCTTCGCGAAGGTGGTTCATACAATATTACCATTTGAATAGTATAAGAACATATGACATAATATAAGTAAATTGCATATCATTAGAATCAGAAACGTAATGCAAATCCATTAGAAATATTTACATGGCGATAAAATAATTCGTTAGAACAAAATGTATTAATGTAAGTTAATATAAACTAAATTACTTATTCAGCATTAATCAGCATGATGTTTTTGATATCAAGTGGTTGTGATCATGCAGTAATTGTTTATGATATGCTTATCTTTGTTAAATGGGCACTGGATGCTCAGAGAAACTGCGGACATCGTCCCAGAGGATCTAGGCAGAGGGATGTTAGGATCGGAGGAGATATGGAATGCAGTCGCAAGATTCGCTTGGAGTGTGTTTGAGCGCGAAATAGGATCTATAAGGTCCGGGCACCTATCCTGATGTAATGCCTTTGAGGGCGAATTCCGGGGTAGGAGAATGCCAAGCGGGGATATGGTTTTAGTTCGGGTAGGTCAGGTCAAGAGATCTGTGAGTCCCACACTCAGGCTATAAAAGCTTTCCACAAACCGCAATAAAAAGAAAAAAAAAATATCAGTAGCGTTAATCCCCCTAATTCCCCTTAGGTATATATACAGATAACATCAAAGTGATAATACTACTGTGTATAAAACGCTTTTGTTGTTGAACCGAGAAACTATTTTTCTAATATAACTTATACCATGATTCAAATCTGACTCACACCTTTTGATAATCTACTTCCAAATACAAACTGTACAATGATCCAAATAGATAACACCAAGGCGCAACTGTAAAAAAGATAACACCATATGCGGAAACACGCATATGGTGTTATAACGTTCTAAATACTATTAAACAAATAAAAAAAAACTGTGCTAAACCTATTTCCGAACAAGGATAATTAAACAAAGCTGGTAAAAAATGGCAACTCACAGATGGCAATGACCATATGTAAAATTAAAAAAAAAATAGAAATATGTAACGAAGTAACCAAGCAATTTAGTTATAAAGTTATTTATTTATATTCCAATTAGATATAAAGATGTTGCAATTCCAAAATTGCACAAGAATATAAATTGGCGTATTATGCAATTTTGGCGAGTATAATTGCCTGTGTTGCAATGTACGGAAATTAAATTGTTCTCGTTACACACCTGCAACTACCTTTTTAATCCGATTCTACTAATTTTATGAATATCTTTGTATTCAATTTGATTTTGTAGCAGCAGACAGGGCATTCCACCATCTCCGTTGCCATTATTAAAGGCTCAATGCATTTATTGTTAAGCAAACAAGAATAACGATCATACCAATTGACTGCGTCTTTTGTCCACTACTTGACGTTAATTATACCCTACTTCCGTTGATTATTCGCAAACGGTAGTAGGAGTATTTTATGGAAAAGTTTCAAACAAACCATGTCAGTCTAAAATACTCGAGCGAGTGAGGAACAAAGCGTTTGTTTCAAATCTTTGCGAGTAAATATCACAATTGAAGTTCATTTGCTGATATCCTAATCTTTGATATCTGTTTAAATCAATCTTATCAATCCAATAATCAACAGAAAGTTATTAATATATAAAATACATACATGAACATATGTTCAGTATACACACTGTGAACATCATTCTATCAATATAACGTGTTTTCATAGTGTAAATTGCAAATTTTTGCGTGAATTATTAAACAATTAGTGAAATCATGAGTGCAGAACGTGTTAGGCCAGACGGAACGGCATTTTCTGCGCTTGTTGTAAGCAAAATCAGTCTGTACCTTCAAATAATCATTCTTAATATAGTTGATGAAGTCTTCTGCCACTTGTTGATAAAACATGATGAATAATATATGAATAAACAAACACTTTTTCGATGTTCTACAAATAAAATTTATTGGTGTACTATGGACATTTCGGCTTTCGCCATCAAGAAGTACTAAAAAAAGTTAGAAAACGTAGCTTAAATAAGGTACAATTTTTTTGGTAAGTTGGCTGTTTGTTACAATGTATGTGTGGTTATTAAGTAAAGCGTTGGGTTTTGTGTTTATGGCTTGTTGGATGTAGATAATCTCTAAAATGTTATGTTTGTAGCTGTTCATGAAGATCCGGCCCTATTAATTTGTTATTTATTAAACTTTTGAGGGTGTGTTTGTGTGGTAAAAGGCTGCAGTTAGGTTTAGTTTCCCAAAATTGTTTATTTTAGAAGTGACACCACCTAAATACGTTTTTTAAATAAGACAGAATATCGTCGACGAAGTTGGAGTTTTTATTGGGAAAAAATAAATTGAGAGTGGTATGTTTTTTTCCGTTTCAGGTTATCACCTACCAAATTGTCTCTATAACCATTATTGCGCGTTATTGTTTTAATGATATTGATTTCTATTTAACATTTTTCTATTTAACCACATTAACATCTGTGGTTGTCGTTATAGAAGTCTTCTTCACCCTGGGCAAGTCCAGCAACCTGCCCAAAGGGAATTAATATGCTCATAGTTACCCAGAAAAATTCTGGACGAATGACAGGCCACGAAGGTGAACGAAGAAGAAGAAGAATTCTATTTTCATTTTTTTTCGGAGAGGGGTATCGAAATTAACCTGTGTGTTAAAGAGTTTGTTGCTGCCAGTTTGATAGGAATTGGGTGGAAGGAGTTTAATGGAATGATACACGCCATTGCTGACGGTTTTTTGAAAATGCCAAATTCTAATCTATTGGTTGATTTTGTGATGTGATGTCAGTTGTCAATAAGAACTCGTCCATATGCAGAAAACATCATCAACGTTCGTATCATTTATGTACATGCTTAATTAACAGAAGAAAAAAACTTACTTTCAATTTATTTTTTCCAATAAAACCTCCAACTCCGTCGATGACGTTTGCTCTTTATAAATACCATATTTAGGCGGTTTCACTTCCAAAATAACAAACATTCTTCGGAAAGTAAACCTACCTGCGGCATTTACAACACAAACACCCTCAAACGTTTAATTACGATGATTAACCTAGGTGTGTTAAAAAATATCGAAACCCGAGTCTCCGAGTTTTCGGGTTTTGTAAATCTTCGGGTTTATTCTGTGGTAGTTTTGTCTGTGAAAGCCCGAGTTTAAAATCCGGATAAAAACTAGTTTACAGCGACCCGTAATGTAAAATAAAAAGTCTATACGCTGATAGTTATTTTATTTTCATTACTTATTAAAATAATGTATATAAATTTAAAAAAAAAGAAACAAAAATTTGGAAAAATATAAATTCAATTATCAGTATTCTCAAGGAGAATGCTATTCTCATTTTTTCCAAATATGAATTAAATACAATTACTTCACCTTTTAGAATCACGCAGTAGGGGCGCTCATTCGCGTCGATTTCAGTTCAAGAAACAGAACATTCAGCATGAACCAGTCGTGAAGGATAGAAACCGAAACTTACGAAAATCCGTGTTAAACCCTTGAAAGTTAAAACCCGGTTTAATGCGAAACTGACATGGCGGAAAACCGATTAATTCGGAATTATCTGGTATCCTTGATACATTGGCCAAATGGGGCGCAATTTCAAATAACGTCTCAAAGAATATTTAAGTATAAACCCCATAAAATCTAGTAGCTCAGTCATCGCGGATCAGTTCGTATCGACCGGTCATAGATGTGACAAACCTACCTAAAAATCTTACATCTAGCTGCCAAAAGCTACAAACTTAATATTCTCGAAATGATCTACATCCAACAAGACAAATATAAACCCCAAGTCATTACTAAATGATCACATAGCATTGTAATAAACACCCCACTCATCAAAGAAATTGAACCAGCTTAGTATTTAAACTGCGTTTTGTAACTTGTAGCTTCAGTACCTGATAATGGCGAAAGCTGAAACGTGTATAGTACAGCAAAAAATTGTATTTGTAGAACATCGAAAGAAGTGTTTGTTTAATCATATATTATTTAAAAAATCATTCAATTTGAGGTTCATTTTCGCATGTCTGATTATTGGGTTGCCTGCTTTTAGAAAAGCCTCGATGCCAACAAATATGCAACCAAGAAAACAATCGCCCAGGGGCTACTCGACGTTGCTCTACTTACCGCAAATGCTTCACAGTTGAAATACATCCTTCAAGTTGGAGAGAAACATGAATTCTACACGTTGATGCTCACATTAATCATCATTTCGATAATACTCCAGGTAAAACCTAAAATTAAGCTTCAGAAGTTCAACGTTATATGACGCACTGTAATCGTTGGCCTATTGTTGGGAGAGATTTAATGAGTTGTATCAATATTTTCAATTGGAAATTTTCTGCACGCTGCTCGGCACCATCGACAGATCCTCGTTGGCATGTTATCGTTGACGTTGAACCTGCTACGTGACTGTCGCCTGCACCTGGAGGATTTTCACGCATCGGCCCAGTGCATGAACTACTTTACAATGTTCTGTGCATTCGCCATCACGGTGCTCAATCTGCTCATCTCTTGCTTCGATCCAACAATCGCGAAATACGCCGTGTTTGAAGCGCCAGTTATCAATGATGGTGCACAGTAGTTTCGCACAACTTGCTGCACTTTAGCACCTGCACTATTTTGGCCAAAAGAGCGTTCTGCTGACGCGTTAGCATTGGACTGATTTACTTGATCTTTGTAGCTGTTGGTCGCCATCTTGTTTGTGATCATCGGTGGCCTGAATTTGAATCATCACACTGAGCAGACCGCAGCTGTCGTTCTCAATGATATTATTCTTATTTTCGTCTTCTGCATCTCGTTGGTGAATATTATTATTTCCGGTTTTGGGATGGAGTACTCGAATCAACCGTTGAGATTGTTAAGCGAAGAGGAGCGGCTTAATAGGGTGACGTGAAGTAGGGACACTTTTGCACTTCTTTCACACATTTTTTTTGATAATTTTCTTTTGTTTCATGTACTGATTTTTGAGTTTTTTCTTTTCTTTTTTCTTGATACTTTTAACTACAAAATGAAACCTGGCATTGCAGGTGAGCGCCGCGATTCTATCAATGACAACTCAGGCGTTGCAACATACGGGCAACGAGAAGCAGCAATTCATCGGCAATATTTTAAATCAGATCGCGATTGGTTTCGTCACCGGCTCGATGTTTTGCGAAGTAATCAAAATGAATTTCGGTTACGATCCGGCGTTCGCAATCAACGCCACCGCAACCGCATCAAAGCCAAATTAATACAAATTTTATTTTACGCTATCTTCTATAGTTTTCGGGTATTCACCTATATAACCATTATCTGTATAGTTTTTCTTTTAGTTATTATCATAAGTTCATTATTTCGTTAAATTTCGTTCATTAAAATTTACAAAACATCAGCAAATAAATCTACAAAGGTAGATTTATTTTATGATAGCTCTAAGATGACCAGACGTCAGGAAGGACATATTTATTTAAATTTTTGCTTGCTTTTTATTTAGTTTTTTTTTCTTCTATTTTTATTTTATATCGTCACCCTCGCACGTTTTTACCACCTTGGCAACATGGACGACCATCTCTCAGGTGATTCAAGGCATAATGTGCGTGTTTGTGGGCACCGGCGTGGATCTGTACGAAGAAAGGGACGCACGAAAAGCTAATCTAGCCAACAACACAATCCTAAGCTTGAACCTGCTCCTTATGATGGTGAACGTTATCATCTCCACGTTCGAAATGCGCGAGGATTTCATCGATGATCGCACTCGGCCGGATACTACGATGGCAGCTGCAACAAAACTCATACCCACCACGTAATTCATTCGAAATTCAAAAAAATATTTAATTTATCTAAAGTAAACTTTTAGTAAAATTAATTTATGTTATATATCTTTGAAAGACAATTAGTATGTAAAACATAGTTTCATAAGGTATTATTTGTAAAATATAATATTTCATATGTGACACTTATCTTTACAATTAATTTAATAAATAAGAGTTTCTCAGTTTTGTTTACAATTACACGAAAATGTCTTCGAGTGCGCTTTGTTGTATGCTGCTCTTCCGGCCATTTGTTCGCAGAAGTAATGGTATTGGAGTATTGTTGGTTTGAACCGTGTTCGTTATTGAATACTTTTTCGCTTTGTTCTTGAAAAGTCCCAGTCTGGAAATAAACATTTTTTTCTGGTTATGCTGTTATCATAAAATGAGGTAATATCCGATTTATGTACTTTCATAGATTTTTAAGCAAAGCATTGCTTAAACGTACATAAAAAGCAGCGTATTTTAAGGAACAGTCTAAGGGTTATGATAAGCATAAGTTAACTTAGAATGTGACTTACAACAAATATAATTTTACTAGTTTTCTTATGGGAGGTGATTTTTCGAATGCAACTTGTGTGGGTGACATATGTTACTTACAAGGAGAGTCCATGCCCTGTCATATGAGTTTCGCAGAACTAAAAATAGTATCGGGTACAAGATTTTTGAAAAAAATTATGGTCAAAATCTTAGGAAGCACCTGATAGTTTCCGAAAAAATATTTGTTAAACATTTGGTTCGAGCGCCAATTTACGCACGTTATATTGTATCGATACTTTTTGGTTTCGATACTTTTGAAACTTCGATACTTTCGATACCCAAGTATCGAAGAAAAGTATCGATACTTATTGGTATCGAAAATATACATTGACGCCATCTGTTAATGAATTTTCAAATTATTTTTTACTCGTTACAGTAATCTACTAGTACATAGTCGCCTCAATGATTCTGATGTTACTACTTGGGAATTGCATTTTGAGAATGAAAAATATCGCTGTAATTCTTAAGTAATACAATTAATGATTGTAAAATTACTGATTTAGTAAATAAAGGAATCCACTTCGAAATATCGAAACTTGTAATTTATCAAGTTTCAATACTTTGATTGCGACGAATTGATAAAATGGGAAAGTAGAGGGAATATAACTTTCTTCATAATTAATATTTCTGCGAATGAGTAAAAAACTATTTTGGATTATAGCATAAAAAGCATAATTGTCCAGCCAAGTGGCGCAGTGGTCTGGGTTATGGCTACTGACCACGAGGTCCCGAGTTCGATTCTCGGTGGGGATGCATAGTAAAGTGAATTCTTCTTCTTAGCAATAGTATTAGCCTCTAATGTGACTAATTACGTTGAACAAGAATTGAATAGAGCTAATGACCAATGCAGTCGATGCTCGGCAAATCAAACGAAAAAAAGCATAATTTGAGTATTGCTTTCCAAATGTTTCAAGATTATCTCGTGCATTGCGTTTACCGCATTTTCCTCATTTATTCGTTCTCGGCATTTCATCAATCAAAATGTATTCAAACGTATTAAATCTGAAAAGGATCATTTATGTCTTCCCACACAATTCGCTAATTTCAGCAGCTTAATTTAGTCGCCATGTTTGTTCATGTTAAGTGTGATTAGAACACTTGGTTATTTGTTTATTTTACCGTATGAGTCGTACATTCAAGTTCCTGCTGCCAACGAATGCAAAATCTAGCGTGCCAAACACCTAGATTTGTTGTTTTTAAAAAGTTCGTTATGCGATTATATTTCTTCTGGTTGTTTTTTCTTGATAAATCTCATTGAAATAACTAATGAAAACTGAAAGAATTCTCACACATATACATTACTCGAGGGGTTAACCTTGATCCTTTTAATGAAATTACTCGTTTTGTTTAGTCCTATAAAGTTAGAATTCGGGCACATAAAGAAGGTTACATTTTTACATACCTAGCAAGCAAAATAAAGAAATCCTTTCGGTACTGCGCTGTCATGATAGCATACAAATACGGATTGGCGCATGAATTCAACGGATAGAAGAAAACCAGCAATATTTTCGACCTCGTGACGCCAATTAGCGGATAACCTGAAAGCGCCGTAAGTGCAAAGAACGCAATTGGCGCCCAACAGGCAAAGTCTGTGAAAACTAAGAGCGCCATTTTCTTCGCAATCGTCATTTCCCCACGACTTGCACTATGTCGTGTCTCATATCCTAAGCTAAAGTAAATCTGCGCGTAGCAGAAAACGATCGATATGAATGCCAAGCCGTTGATTAGTATCATTGCGATGAGGTACGCACGATCGCCGGCTCGGTTTACCTCCATCGGCAAGCAAATACTGAAACAATATTTACACACTATTAGCGATAAAAGTAGAACACTTCTAAGCGCCTTTCTTATGATAGAGATCATGATGGTAAAAAAAAACCAAGCGTTCGAAGCGTACCTTGTCGAGCTGTAGTTACTCACGCCGAAGATGGGTAAACTCGCCATTAAAATTGAGTACACCCAGCCGATAAACATGACTTTGGCTGCTAAACCGAGGCGAATTCGTCTCGTCAAATATATGGCGTATGCTATTGCAAACCAACGCTCCACTGTTACCATCGTAAGGGTGAAAATTGAAAGCTGGCTTGCAAAGACAGTTAGGAATCCTGCGATTTGACATCCTATACCTAAAACAGAGATAAATTCAATTTCAATCCCACATTTCATACCCAAGACTGAAGTAACCCCTAATATATAATGATGGTTATAATTTAACATCAACTTACAGGCCAATGTCTTTAATTCAATAACATTAATAGTGGTAGTAACAATCTTTATTTTGGTATTTACTTTATTGCAATAGCTATTACATTACCACTTAAGAACTATATACATTTAACAAAAATACTAATAAAATAAGAACAAGCAATAACAATTATCACTAAATATTCTAACAGGGCATTGCAAAGAAGAAAATAAAAACAAAAGTCAGCGACCCTTCTCTTCTTCTCACCACTGCCCAGCCTTGTTCCTTCTTTCTTTCTTCTTCTGAATGATCTAGCCACCCCATCCCTTCTCTCCGTCAACCACCTCGCCAGCCATGCATTCCTTCGCCAGCTGCTTCGACGCGTCATATTCTATTCCGCACAGCCAATTCTTTCTGTACCTTTCTGCCATCCAGACTTTTCTCCCTCTCTCTTCCGTCCACATTACTCTGGTTATTGTAATTTGCACTTCCATTTATCTTCTGCCAATTGCACTAGACACTCCTTAGATTTACCCAGCCGGTGCATCCCACGCATTCATTCCTCCCGCCTCCTGGAGCACCTATATAAGGATTTTTCCAGTCTCATTAGGTTGTTCAGGAACCCGGCTTGCTTTCTCTCTCTCTCTAGACTATCCCATTTATACATTTCCCACGCTTCTACTCGATACACGTACAGGATTCACACATACATCCCAGATGCGCATTACTAAATTCCAGTTTAGCCATTCCTTTCTTTTTGAAAATAGAACTATATCAGCCGCATACGCAATCTTGCATATTTTACTTCCCTACACTGCTCCAGCGCCTGATCTTTAGACGAATACATCCTCCAAGTCAGTCACGTATGGATTAAAAAGGAGGGAATGAAAGAGCATCCCTGACGCAGCTTCCTCCCAACTTTCCGACACATTCATTCCCACTTTCGCAACAGCGCAGATTGGGAATCACCCACGCATTCACTCCTTCAGACACACCTCTTCTACTTAGACCCTCAAGCAGTTTAAAATGTGGCACCGTATCATATGCCGCCTTGTGGTCTATGAAAACATCTTTTCGTTTCTCTCAAACACTTGCTCCACCATCCGTGCTAGGGAGGTTATTTGTCTCTTGTGCCCCTCACGCTTCCCCTCCCTGTGATTTCGGTAGCCATCAATGGGCCTCGATCTCTGGGTAAACCAATAATCATCCGTACCTTATAAACGACACCCATTTGCGTTAGGCTCAATTTTTGTCACTGTTTTACAAGTTGAATAGATAAATCGTACAATTTTCATTTCGCCGTTAGGCATCGTCGGGTACTAGCGAGCCAAAAGTTACAAAAGATATATTTATACAAAAATTTTACGTTGTAAAGTTTTATGATGTGTGGAGACGAATTGGTGGGGAGCTGACCAAAATATCGGTTTTGTCATTTAACACGAGGTCCGGTTTTTTTGTAATAGCCTGCTGGATGTATATTGCCTCCAAGCATTGAGCTTATAGTTTTTATTGCACGGGTGTAGCTGGCTTAGGTTATCGATAGTGCAGCGA
>WSZQ02096369.1:40441-55587 GCA_019419845.2 Weissflogia rhopalogaster | reverse complement strand
CTTGAAGCAGTGTACTTTTCACTACACCACGTTCACAGATCTCCCGTCTCAACGTTACATAACACGCATTCCTCACATGCATTCCAAGCGCAGGTATATATCTTCTCTTCGACCCTTGCACTCTTTCTCTATCTTACTTATACCATCGCTCCTTCTTTAATGCACCCTCGAGGTCTTTATATTTCTTTACCTCGGAGAGTTAGTTTTCTGCTAGCGCACGCTCAACATCTCAGTTCCCTAAACAATTGCATTATCATTCCGTAATCAACGGCACACCGTACCCCACAGATGTATAATTATATAATTTGCAGATTTATATTTAAATCGTTCGTGTACCGTGTAAATCGGAGGTGTACTAAGTTTTTTCTGCTCTTAAATGAAATTAAATCTTAATAAATTAAATTAAAACGTACCTTGGCTTTTTCCCAGTACAGAACAGTATCAAATCGAAGAAATACGCTGGCAAATAATGCAAGAACATAATCGCCAACAGATTGGTGTAGTAGTTTTTGCGTAGGTGGAAAAAGTATATGCCAATCATCTTCACCGTAACGAACTGCATCCCATGGCTCTGGGTTAGCTCGCGGAAAACCTTCCAACTGATGGGATTCGTCGAGTTTGATTCGAAATGATACACGGGGACTTTGTATCTACGCCGTTGTAGATTATGTTCGTCAACTTCCATTGCCTAAAGGAAAGAATTTGTTGTTGTTGTTATTGTTGTTTTATTTACTAACCATCAATGTGGTCTATGGTTGCAAGAGCTATGGTTTTTGCAAGAGGAAAAAAGGGAGAAAATTACAGTACTTTTCTTGATGAACATTTTCGAGATTACAGCTGTTAGGGGTCATCCCCATGCTACTATTCAAGAAATATTGTCTAAGATTTCTCTACTCATGTCGGGAATCGAACCCGCGACCTTGTGATCAAACTTAAATCGCTACGTACGTTTTGATTAAACGCCACAATCTCGTCGTAGGTCTTTCGCGCATCCCATGGGATGGCCAGGAGGCCGTTGACGCACATATCCACCGGGACGATGTTGGCGTCGACTTTTTCGTTGCAGTGCAACGTCCGCAGGAGACCCACCATTGCACCTGCTGTGACACCTTGAGGACCGTAATAGTTGTTAATCCACCCGGGCAGAGGTTCTTTTAGGGTGGAAACGACTGAAAACAGTTTGTTCCAGGTTAAAATGCACTAAGTCATATTTACTTAAGTTAAGTCATGTATGAATTGAGACAAGACACATTTAAAACATCCTAAAGAATTGATTTTCTGGCCTCTACGGTTTTTTAAACATAGTTAAATGTCCTAGCAATCGTAGAATAGGCCAAGTTAGATATGACTTAAACTTAAACTTAAGTCAACACATGACACCCGTTTTTAGGTTTCTGACCATAGTAAACATATTTTTAGAGAGCCGCTTAGAAATGCATTTTTTTCATCTTACGCCTGCTTAATTTGGTTAAGCCACATGTTACTTAACTTAAGACATGTTGAAAAAGTTGTTTATTTATCTTTAGTTATTTACAGGCAGAATTTCGTATCTTAAGATTCTTAAAATTTGTCTTCGATTATGTTAAGTCAAACATGACTTAACTTAAGTCACTTTGAAAAATAACAGATCTTGTTTCTAAAAACTCTAATATCATTTGTTTTACTCTAAACACTGAAAATATGGACCCAAGTCAACTTTACTTAATTTAAGTCACTTCTAAAACGCCATTTTCCAGTTTCTCAGAATCCTAATAGTGTTTACATACTCTACAACGTGATTATTTTCCTGAATTGTGAATGAATCCCAAATCTAAATATATTTAAATTGATTAATTGTAAGTAACTTAACTTAAGTCATATTGAATTGTTAATTTTATGATGCATTTTTAGGCAGAATTCCATGTAATGAAAACCTTGAAATACAGTAAAAGTGTTTAAATTAGCTTAAGCAAACATGATTTAGCCTAAGTCATTTTGAAAAAATATCAGATTTTGTTCTTAAACACTCTAAAATTATTAGTTATGCCCTCTGCAACTAAAAATATTCACCGACGTAAACATTACTTAATTTAAGTCAAACATGACTTAACTTAAGTAACATTGAAAAATACAAGATTTCCTGTATAAATACTGCCAATGCATTTGTTGCATCCTTAAGAACAGAAGCCTTATGAAATTTGGACTCAAGTCTACTTTACTTAACGAAAGTCATTTTTAATTAAGTTATGGTTTAGTTGATTAATTAAAACGCAACTTACTAATCGCAGGACGATACATGGCAATAGGAAAATCATCCAACTCCTCAATCAACTGCTCGGAAACAGTTTTAGTGAACACATACGTGTTGGGATACTCCTCGATGATTCTGCAAAGACTTGAGTCACATAATCTCCCCCCTCGGCAGTAAGTTAGCTTAATTACATCGGTTCAATCTTATCAATGGTTGCCTCGGGCATCTCCTCGACGATCGTAATCAGCTGGCGTGGTCCGTACGTGGCCGAGTAGAATTTCTCAGCGAGATTCTTCTTATGGCAGTGCGCATACGCAGTGGACACGTGCGTGAAGAACTTAAGTCGCTTCATTTCGCGCGCCAATTGTAGCATTTCGCGCGTTCCGCGGATGTTGATGAACGTCGCCATGCGCAGTTTTTCATCGAAATTCACAGTAGCGGCACAGTGAAACACGAAATTCACCTAATAAAAAGAAAATCTCTTGATTAAAATAGGTTAAGTCGACTTATGGTTATTTAAATAGACTTAACCTAATTTTACTTAACACTACTTTATCTACTTTACATAAAGTATTTACATTGTTTGTGAGCATTTCACGGTCCGATTCCTTGATGCCCAGATGGCTTTTCGCACAGTCGCCGTAGAGGCCGATGATGCGGGACCGGAAGTCCGGTTTTTCTAGTCGTAAACGATCGAAAACAACGCTGTCGAAAAGTTCCTTAAGTCGCACGTCAATTTCCTTGCCCTTCTTCTCGCGTATCATTATGTAAATTGTGTCTACATGACAATCTCGTAGGAGTTTCTCGACTAAAATGCGTCCTGGAATGGATTAAGTCATGTTACTTAACTTAAGTCACACGATTTAACGTGGATATTCAATGTTAAAGCGTTATTTGAGAATGACGGCCACTAAAAACGTTTTTGTAGCTGAAAATTGACTTAAGACAACTTTACTTTAGTTAAGTCACTTACGGCTTAATATAAGATATTGAAGATATTGAATTTTAAAAGATTATTTGACAGTGAAATCAACTAACTAACCGTTTTTTTAGTTTAAAATTGCCTTTATTCCACTTTACTTAAGTTAAGCCACTTGTGACTTTAATAAAGTTATGTTTACAACTTTTATTGTACGTTTTCAAATTGTTAGTAAGACTTTTACGAATTAAAAAATCCCCTGCAATGGATTAAATCATGTTACTGAACTTAAGTCACATGACTTAACGTCAATATTTAATTGTAAAGGGCTCTTTGGCAGTGACCACCACTGAAGGACGTTTTCGCGGTTTAAAATTGACTTAAGTCAACTTTACTTAAGTTAAGTAACTTGTAATTTATGTATAATAATATTTGCAATTTTGTTTGTTGTCCTGAAATCATAACTACATAACAATGCCACGAATAACCTTCGACTAAATTCCTTCCAAAATCAAATAAATAAATACATCATATTATTTAACTTAAGTCATATGATTAAAGTTACTTATTTAATGTTTTCTTCAGTGAGTTCTTTAAATGATTCTTTTTACATTGTACAAACGATTAAAAAGCGTTTTTCCCGTTTAAAATTTTCTTAAGTCAACTTTACTTAAGTAAAATGTTAGAAACTTTTCTCTGTCTACAAATTGTGACTATATAATAAGCTCCAAGAGCTTCTAGTCTAAAATGCGTCGTGGAATCGGTTAAGTCATTGTTGTTTAAGTTAAGTCATATGACTTAAAGTGGGTAGTGGATGTTAATGAATTCTCTAAAGGGACGAAACAACTAAAAGAACATTTTTTCTAGTTTAAAATTTGCAAAAGGCAACTTTACTTAAGTTTTTCGTGTGTGTTAAGTAAAATAATGCTATGTAAGGTTATATAATGTTAGTACAAATACCGTGACGTATTGGATTTTATGACTTTTGATAACTCAAATTACTTAAATTGTTATTTAAACCATGTAAAAGTTAAGTAAGTTACTTAATTTAAGTAAGTTGCTTAAACTAATTGTAAGTAAGTTGCTTAATATAGCATTTTTCGAAAAATTGTAGATTAAGTGAAACACAAGAATAATCCAAAGTAAAATTAAGTAAAACTTACTTAAGTTAAGTCAAACTTACCAAGGAATCCCGTAGCGCCAGTGACGAAAACCCTTGCTCCCGCATAGAACTCCTGAATTGGGCTCAATTGCCGCGCCGTCGTTTCCATCGCTTGCATTTTAAACAACTTTTAAGCAACTTCCTTTAAGCGACTTCGCTATCAGCCTAATTGCTTGCGCTCCTCGCACGCGACGAACGTGGAATAAACCAAACCGCGCCAAACTATTCGAAACTAGCGATAAGGGCATGACATTGCGCCAGACGCAAAAATACCTTAACAATGCCAGCGCATTCCGTGCATGACTTAAGTCGTTTGCGCATTCTCGCGTTTTTCCTACGAAATCAAACAATCAAAACTCGCCGGCTGTCAATCAAATGCGGCAAAAAATAACACTGTGAAATATTAGCTTCGAGTTCATTTCAGTTGACTTAAGAAAAACGCGCGCACGCCGTCTGCGCATGCGCGCATCGCTCGCATGCAAATTGTGTGCGTGTGTGTGTGCGTACTTTAGCACAATGTGCACTTTGCATATATGCTAAGTCGACACAACGTACTTGACTTAAGCTAAGTCAGGTTTGTTTACCGGCTGGATTTGTTTGAATTGGGGTGGAGAAATTTGCGCTTTCTCAGCATCCGCGCGCATAGCTTTGTTATTTTTACACGAGTCCCTACGTCAATCGACTTAAATTATGCACCTACATCATGAGTTTAGTTTAGTTTAGGTTAATTGAGGTTAAGTTGTGTAAAAAATTAAGTTAACGGTATTAAAGGTATTAAAATACAAATGTACATGTACTAATATTGAATTGGAATGATAAATTATGACTAATCAATGAAATTATTTATTTATTATAAAATTTATTATAACACCCAGTATATACATTTTTAAATTTCAATAAAGTTCGTAAGTTTGTCAATAGATGGCGTCAGTATGTATTTTTTTTAAATTAAAACGCCATCCAAGTCTGTGTAAATTTTTCTTTTTTCGTTGTTTAAAGCGTGAACCACAGACAAAAGCTACTAAAACTCCTATCTAGATGTACTTGGAGGATGTCGGTAAGTGATTTTCGACATTTTCACAACGTAATTGCATGTTTTTGCGAATTTTCATCAGATTATGGTGCAAGATAAAATTCAATTAATAATACTAAAATACGTGTATAAATACAAATATCAAACTGAAAAGAATAATTATTATTAATTAATGAAACTTAATTATACTTTTGTAATTTTCAGTGTTGTTTTTAGTTAACGAAAATATTTGTAACGGCAGCATATTTTTAAATATATTTCCTTAGTTTGCCAACATGGCGCTAGTATGTAGTTTTCAAAATTGAAACTAACCGTTGGCTAACTGATTTTCGTAGTTCGACAAAACGTGTCTGTTTTCGCTGTTTAAAGTGTGAAAATGTGTGTTTAATAGTAGTTTAAAGTGTGAAAAACCTTATGAAAACCAGTGAAAATTGTGTGTGGGTTTTCCCGGAGGACAGAGGTAAGTGATTTTTAGACATTTCCGCAACGTAATTGTATTTCCCACAAAACGTGTCTTTTTTTCGCTGTTTAAAGTGTGAAAATGTTTCTTTTTCGTAGTTTAAAGTGTGAAAAACCTTGCGGTAATCTGTGGAAATTGTGTGTGGGTGTTCGCGGCGGACGTAGGTAAGTGATTTTAGTCGTTTCTACAACGTAGTTGCATGTTTTTACGAATTGTGGCCAATTTATTGGTCACCGTTGAGCAGGGCTGCCCACGTCAGTTGCTACGCGATTTTAGCTAGATCTTCAGGTTTCATTAGGTTTTATGTAGTAACAAACCCATTTTCTTTGTTTTTATGGATAATCCGGCTGTTAGTGTAAGTTGGGATTGATTGGAAATGTTGGGAAAATAACTTTTGACTATATTGCATTTCTTTTGCAATATTTGCAGGGTGAAACCTCTCATTAAATAGAATTTTCAATTGTGAAATTCTTATTGGAGGCTAAGACGCTTTATAACGTAACACGTTACGCCGGTATTCGGTATACTTGCCCTCTTCCTCTCTTTCGCTCGTCTATATTGAAATACTACTGGCGTTAGCATTTCGGTCAGACGCTTTTCCTACTAGATTCTACGCAAATTACGATCAAACGTTTTGGTCGATCGCAAAACCTATAAAAAATCATTTCACGATCCTGCATAGAAAAAGGTTGAGCAGGTCTGCCATAGAAGTTAGAAACAATTAAAGTAATGATATTAAAGTACATATATATATACATACAAATATTGCGTAGACATCATTATTACTAATTAATGAACATTTTAAATATTTGCTGCATTTTTTTGTTTGTTTAACTTTACGAAAATGTTTGTGAAAGTATATTATTTAAATATACTTCCCAGGCACGCATTTTTCGTTATATTTTTGCTGCTTTAGATGAAATATTTGAAGGAAAACACGTGTTTTTTCCTATAATTATATATGCCTCGACTATTCCTAATTGGAACATAGAGCTTCCACAAAAGCGCCGCATCGAACTCATGATTTGTTCATGAATTCCGCTACTTTATGAACAGTACGCCTTACCTTTATTGGCATTCTGTTCCCCACATTTTCATACATTCCCATTATACAATATCCTTCCTTTCTTAATTAACATTAACACTCTTAATAAATATAACATAAAACAATTACAAACAAAATAGCTAATAAAAATACCAACGTTGTATGTCATCCCACCCTCCCTATTTGGTCATCCCTCTCCTCCGCTTCCATTTCTCATTCACAATTTATCTCACTATTGTCACACTCTCCCTTCTCTCTCCCAATCATTCTCTTGCATTCCCCCTCTTACATCCCAAAGCATTTCGCCGTCACACATATGCTCCCAGGTATCCATCTCACCTCGACAAAACACACATTCCATATATTCATTCTCCATCCACACATTTCTTCCCTGTTCCTCACTCCCACCTCCTTTTCTCGCACTGCGTTTCCGACTGACTTTCGGAGGGTATGTCCGATCTTCCGCCATTGGTGTAATTTGATCTTCTTAATAATATCCTACTGATTTGTGAGCGCATTAGGAGACCTTTCTTTGATATTTTATTAAACCAAAATACTTTCACAATACACCGCAGACATTTATTTGTGTTGGTTTGCAAATTATGCATTAGGAGACTGTCACACCGGCGGCATCGCCTCGCTTTAAATTTCGATGTCCGATGCGTTCACACAACGAGCGCGCTTCGGTTTCGCATTTCGGTGGTACCCACCCGTCGCCTTAGGTGCGCCCTAGTCTATACCGTTGATGGATTCATGACTTCTACACATATTCAGATCGGTTTTCGTTTTCCCCCATTTCATCTTAAAACGCAAATCAATGTTCGGATGCAAGGAAAAAGACCTAACAGTAGACCAAGGAAAACATGGGAAAATAAAACTACGAGCTAATTACAAGAAAGGGAAGTCAAGGGCAAGAAAATGTGGTGAAGAGTAGAGTGGAGTGGAAGAAATTTTGTACAACTGAAATGTAAAAATGTAGAAAAATATTAGCCCACGCTCTGTAAGGGCATAAAGGGTAATTTTATTAGGGTGGGCATAGAAGCCCAAAACCGAAGTCACCGGTGTGAACGACGCCTTAAGCATTGTATTACCTTCCATGTTTCGCAATCGTAAAGAAGGGTTATTCAGCAAAAGTTATATAATACAAAAATGAGTTTACAAATTCTATTTATTAAAAAATAACTTTTAGTAATTTTTACAGCAAATTTATATAATTAAGTGGTATACTCTGCTTGTTTTTCTCGTCTAGAAAAATGCATTCTCGAAAAGTGTGATTCACACTTTAATAACATATTATTTACAAGAAAATAGAAAAACATGTTAGGCCTAATTAGTATGGAAGTGAATGTACATGTTTGGAAATACGTATAAAACGGTGATATACCCAGATGCCTTCTCATATCTCATCACGTGGTATATGACAAGGTCAATTCTAGGGCAATCGACGTCATTTTCACCGAAAATGAAATCACGTCGCTGCAATTTCACGCATATCTCTCTCAGTCGCCTGCAGGACATTCGTCCGCGACCGCGATCGCATCAATTGAGCCCTTCGATCCGCGCCACCTATGCGCGGCTGTCGTTGTCGGCGTTGCTCGCGGCTAAACGCCTTACCCGTTGACAACGCCTCCAATAAACTATCCATTACACCTTCTTGGGTCTCCGACGGGTTCATATCGACCAGCGCCTTCTTGCGCTCCTCGCGTTCGCGTTTTTCCACCTCGGCCTTGCGACGCGCCTCTTTCGCACGCTGATTCTTCTCGACCAGCTCTCGCTCGCGGTCATTATCGCGCTTCGCGTCCATAAACGCATCCTTGAACGTCTTCAAGTCCATAAAGAATTCGTCGAGGGCGTACTTGTTCTTGTCGAAGACGTAGAACTCGGCGAGCTCGCCGTAGAGCGTCTCCATCTTCTTGAACATGCTCTGCAGCACGGCGCATTGTTCGCGCGCATCGCCGGCGAACTTCTCCATCACCTCCGTGAACTTGTCGACGTCGCATTGCGGCACTCGGTTGTTTTTCAGGTCGTTTTCGAGGTTTTTGATTTCTTTGTCCATGAGGTTGAGGGATTTTTGGATTGTGTCTAGCGACACACGACTAGCACTAGAAAAAAACAACAACAAAGATTTGTATTTTTTTACGTACCCTACTTAGTTATTAATTGCAATTTATAAATCAGTATAACTCTATGATGAATCACAACGTATCGTTATTTTTCGTCACTACCTCCCCGTGCCGGGAGTGGGTAATTTGCGCGCCTGCTGCCTTCCTTGGATGTGGTAGCCGTTTCTCAGGCTCCCTCTCCGGAATCGAATCCTGATTCCCCGTTACTTGTTACAACATTTGAAAGATTCGTCGCCGGTGCGAGACCGTGCGATCAGCAAAAAGTTATTCAGTTTCACTAAGAGTTTGTACGATACTACGGCAGCCGAAACTACCGCAGCACCGATTGGTTTTGATCTAATAAAAGCGCTCCTTCCAGCATATATTAGCACGTATTAGCTCTAGAATTACCACAGTTATCCAAGTAAATGTGGGTACGATCTAAGAAACCATAACTGATTTAATGAGCCTTTCGCGGTTTCACCTTAATTTGGCTTGTACTGAGACATACATGGCTTAATCTTTGAGGCAAGCATATGACTACTGGCAGGATCGAGGCCCGAACGTATCGAGTAACAGTGCTACTGTGCAACACGTTGTGCAACTGATCGAGGTTCGTGAGAACGCGTACGAACAACACGTTGTGAGGCATCAAAAATAAAATTATATGGTAACCCTAAACAAATTGAAATAAAGCATGCCTTGAAAACTATTTATTCGTGTGAATAAGGTTGCCATATGTCATTTTCATTAAATTATTAAAAAGACTTACCTATCAATATGTGGCATTTCATCCATGAAAAACAACACCTCCGGGAACTTCTTCTCCACAGTCTCGACGATGTAATGCAGGAGCGTCTGTTTGTTTTCGATATCCTTCGTCCCCGACAGCTTCGTGAGGAAACTAAACTCGAAGCCAAACGCCTGCGCGTTTTTCGACCCCGTATTCATGTAATTACCTAGCAGGAGAATCAACTCGAGGATGGTGGCAAACTTTTTGCTCTTCTTCACCTCCTGGCAGGCGGCTGTGCCGGCGACAATCTCCGGCTTGATGTCGCCGACCATTTCGGCGTAGTTCTGCCGGAAACTGAGCGACTTGAGGCGCGGCAAGAGGCGCTTCACCTCCGCCATCTGCACGCAAAATTGCTCGGCTTCGGTGAGCTCGTCGATTTGCTCGCGATACTGCTTGAAGTGCTGCAGCTGATCCGGGGGCGGCAGGTATTGGATCAACTGTTCGAGTACGTTGGCGCTCAGCACGCTCTCGTCGCAACGCAGCAGGCACACTTTGATGTCTTCGTAGGGCATGTGTTTGAGGGCGCCACTCAGCAGGATGCTGATGTTTTGTGCTGTCTTGTCGTCGAGTACCTTTAGGGTTTTCTTCGTCTTCTTGATGGTTCCCACTGTCATGGCTCTGAAAACACAAAACGGAGAAATAGTTGATATTCAAAGAAAACATCGAAAAATATTTAAGGACTAGTATAAGGAATCAATGGCGAAATAGGGAGGAGTAAATGATGGGAGAAGAGTCCATTATAGAATCGCGAAGAGTAAATGGTATAGAGGAGATTAGTCTATGATTGAAAGGGGGAGGAGTTTATCATAGAAAGAAAAGGAGTCAATGATATAAAGGACCAGTAGTCAGTTGAAGGGAAGGAGTCAATGCTAGATAGAGTAGTTCAAAGTAGAGATTGAAAGAGTAGTTCATAGTAAAATGGGAAGAATCTGGTTTAAAAACTTACTTATCAACATCATCAGTCTTTTTCGGAATCGGCTTTGATGTAAACCTCAGTGCTAAACCATCCAGGATATCATCGCTGGCGAGCGCCTCCTCTTTGACCCGAAACCAAAACGACTTCTCCGTTAGCTTATTCGGAATAATCGACTTCCAGTTAGCCTTCTTCAGCGGCCCCTTCGTCTCCCACTTTTTCTTCGGTTTCAGCCCGGCAGGCAGCTGTGGTCCTGCCATACCAGGCAGCGCAACCGGCCCCCCACCCATCATAGGCGGCGGTGGTGGCCCTCCGCCCATCATACCCATCATAGGAGGCGGTGGCGGTCCTCCACCCATCCCGGGCATAGGTGGAGGAGGAGGTCCTCCCCCACCACCACCAGGCATAGGTGGCGGTGGTGGTCCACCTACCATCATCCCAGGCATAGGCGGTGGAGGCGGACCCGGAACGATCCCACCTCCTCCCATCATAGGCGGAGGTGGAGGCGGGGGAGGAGCCAACATTCCGGCCAATCCAGGCGGAGGGTGTGGTAACGTAGCTCCACCCATTCCACTCGTACCTTTATTCTGGCCTTCACTAATAGCCAATTTGGCAAGAGCCTCCTCTTTCGCCGCAAGCGCCTCCTCCAACTGCCTCTGCATCTCCGTATACTTCCCCTCGGAAACCTGCGTCGACTGCGAACTCTCCCGAATATCATCGACCAATTCCTGAATATCAATATTCAGCGGCCGCCGCATAAAATCCGGATCAAGGCCGTTCTTTTGCAAGACCACCTGGGACACCACCTCTTCGATCAGCTTAAAGTAGGCGTTACGTACATGCAAATCGTCGCGAATGAACAGCAAATGTTGAAAAATCGAGAGGAGATACGTCTCGGCCATCGTATTCATCGTCAAGTTCCTGAGCAATTCAAAGAGGTCGCTGGAATCGTCCATGTCAATCCGGACATCGTTGAAGCGATGACTCAACTCCTCAGCATCCTCCTCCTGATGATCCTTAAAGTGCACACACTGCGTACGCAGATTCGGGTGCGGATGCCGATTCAGCGACTCAAACTTATCATAAAGCCCCGCCCTCATGATCTCATTGCGCAGGTGCATACGCATCTCAAAGTCATCCGTCTGACTCAGCAACGCATTAATAAATTTCATCGCGTTACTCCACAGATCCACATCCTGCGATCGCGTAAAACAATCCGTGACTAGCGTAAACCTCTCCGCCAGGTGGCGTGCGTCAGCCACCTCTGTCAATGCAGTCAACGCCCTTTCGGCGCCGATGTACTTATCATCTCGCAAAAAGCACAAACCCGCCATAATCTGCGTGGCAAACACGCCGACAGCCGGTTTGTGATAATCTATACACCTCATGACAATCTGATGACCCTTCGACGTCCTCAAAAACAATCGCAAACCCTCCGTGTTATTAATAAACCTCATCAGACACTTGAGGCACTCCGCCTGCATGCGCTCATACTTTGGCTCGCCGCTGTGTGCGGTTGCCATGTGGAGAATTTGAAACAAGGTTTGCATGCCGGACTCACCGAAATCGTTCACCCAGGTCAGCGTGTTGTTCGTCAGTGCGATCCGCAGACTTTCCACGCAATTGCACATTTTCGTCACGCTCATACTAGCTGGATCCTGGATGTACTGCGTCATCTGATCGATGAATTGCTGTGGGGCGTCGTACTTTCCTCGGGTCTCTTTATTCTTCGCATTGTGGTGCATGATGAGGATTTTCTTCTTCTGATCGACGGGCATTTCGCGCAGAGGGCGACGCTTCTCCTCGGTTAGGTTCATGTCGTCCAAGAGTTTGTCGAAGGTTTTGATTAGTTCTTTCTCGGACATTGCCTCGACGGATTGGATGTACGTCTCGCTGGCGCCAGTCTCGTCGTTGTTTGGTCCTCCTCCACCGCCATAAGGGAAGTCGGTTTCGCTCAGCGGGCGAGAGGAGGAAACCGTGGGACGACGCTTTCCTGAACCCATCCATTTTTCAAACTGGAAACAAGTATTTTTACGATACAAAATTAATTAATGTTTTCGATGGGTTTTCCTAGTATTAGCAGGCGACAAAAGATAATTAGGTCAAATTATTATTTAACAATAAGTAAGAAGGCTGAATACGTTTTGAGAAAGTAACCATAAATTTGTGTATCCTACACAGATATTTATAATTTTTTGGTTGTGCCAAAATCACGGCGAAATATGCAAAAACAAAATTTGTTTTTCTCCTGACGCTTATAAAAGTTTGAAATAATTATCACACATGTTCCTATATATCTATAAAATATCTTCAAATTTTGATAAGATATCATTTTGGCAATGACATTAAAAGTTGTAAAATTACATCATTTACAACTTGTCATGAGATTAACAAAATTGGTTCAACTACAAATTCAAAAATCTCGAAAACAAAATCTGTTTTTCCCAAAAAATTACATAATTTCGTGCATTTAACATATACTTTTCTTTATATCTCCACTTTTTTGAATGATATCAAACTGCCAACGATGTCAAAAGATAGAGAATTACATCCTGAACAACTTATCATAACTTGATTTCCGTTTTTTCACATCATTGTCCCAAAAAAACTTAAAAACAATTCTTGTTTACTTCTGATTCTTCCTATTTTGCTTCATAAATGAACGAAAATACAATCTAACAAAATGACATCTTCCTAAAGGTTTTAAACAATTCCTGATTAAATGTCCTATAAACTAATCGATAATTTACAATATTTTCCACCCATTAAACCCCCGAAAAGCAATAAACAAGAAATATTCCTTCGATTACATCAGCGCGTAGAATTAAGCAAATATAAATTCGATTAGTACAACACATCAACATATTTAGAATATCGACGAATTATTAGCAACGTTTGTCGTTACTATGAGTAATCATAGTCGACCTCAGCAAGAAAGTATGACAAGAGAAATAAAGTCGGCGACCTTGAAAACGCATTCCAAACACGGAAAAAAGCACTAAAGATGCACTGTTAAAATGCAACACTTACATAGCTATACATATTCTATCACCAATTAATCACTCACTAAAAATGGCACAAAATGCAAAGCTGTAGTTTTTATCACATTATCAGTCGATGTTTCCGTCCTGCAAAGTTTTGAAAACTTCGCAAAAACCACGCGATTATTCTATGTTTACAAGCCGCTGTTTGGCGCGTGACTATTTAATGTCAATGTTGTGATCAGCGTTTTTACATTTTTACTTTGGTTTGGTTTATAGCCAGTCTGTCTGTCCGTTTACAACTTTAGCGTTTGAATAAAGTGGCATCATCATTAACGAGCACAAACAAAAAAACCTCAACGTTTTTTTCTTGCTACTCCTACTCCTACGTCGAGCCAACGAGACAAATCTCGACGTTTCTGACCCATATCCAAACATTGCTTGCGCATTTCTTAAAATAACAATTACCACATTGAAAAAAAGCTACGCAATGGCATTTTTGGATATTTTTGTGTGGGATTTTCAGCTTGGAAAGGTTGCAAAATCAAAGTTTTGACAATTTTTAAATATTATTGGCAAAGGTTTTCCTGTGCAACTTAATATTCTGATGAAATAGGTTTAGGTTAAATAATTTTGAATATTCGGCGTTAAATTGTACATGTCGTGATGTGATTTGTGTAAAAAAATGTTTAATATTGAAGCCGAAATATCGCTGAATAACATTTATTTCTGATATTCTAAAGGTATGGATGTAAATATTGATTTTGTCCACGTTTAGGTTAATACCACAAAACTATGAATACACTGCTTATTACTAATAACGGTATAATAATAGATTTTGTCTATATTTTCCTGTATTACACAAAAATGTGATAAGTATAAATGCTTTTATAAGAATTATAATTAACTTCGAAACACTGATATACTTTTCACAAATATTGTTGAATATTTAGACAGAAAAATCGCAAGAACAAAACTTGTTATTTTTTAAAATATTTTACTCAAAATTGTTATAAAGTAGGGTAATCCCAATAGTTATGTAAGACTTTACACTAACTTCTTAACGATTTGATAAGGTTTTAAATTTAAAAAAACCGCAACATTTGTTTTTCCAAATCTAATCTGTTGATATGTGCATTTTACTTGTATTTTGCCTTATATCAAAAAATTGGGATAAGTTTTTGTAATTTCCATAGTTATCTAAGAATCAGAACTAAATTATAAATAATTTAAAATATTTCTCAAGAAAATTGGTTAATTTTTAAGCTGAAAGATCCCAAAAACAAAATTTGTTTGTTTCAAAAACTATACTACATATGTAGTTTTTCATATTTTCCTTCATAACTTTAACATGATTCGAAATATAATCTCTGGAACACATTTAGAGGACTCAGGATTAAATTCTGGATAAACTAAAGTGTTTTTGGGTGAGTTAATAAGTTAATTAAAACTTAAAACAAGAAAATTGGAACTTATTCATGTGCAACCTAGTTTAGTGCAAAATATAG
>WSZQ02096369.1:11783-28399 GCA_019419845.2 Weissflogia rhopalogaster | reverse complement strand
ATTTTTCACTTACCTTTTCCTGATATTCCCTCTTACGTATCTCAGAGAAGATCCACGGTAACATCGGACTGCTAAATCTTCGATCCATCGCCGTGAATCCGAAGTAAACGACAGGAATCAACCTCATTTTCTTCATTTTACACTTTTCTGCTTCGTTTTTGGTAATTATTGCCACTATTTGCCACTTTTTACCCACGTTTTTTTAAGCTTCTGTATTTGACGAAACGTTGGTCAAACCATAAACATTCAATTGTTCGCTCGGCGTGCGCTTGAGGAACGCTCAAGTGTTTCTTATCACTCCTGGCATGGCCAGTTTGGTTTAGCACCGTTTGTGGCGAATTTGATAACGCTTATTGTTGGTGGTCACATTAGCGTTGACAGTATATTGTTGTAACACTTCACTTGTTTGCGCCGTCTCTCTCTCTCCCTCTGCTCTCTCTGCACTATGTTAGTGTGGTTTGTCGGCTGTGATTTGAGGCATTTTTGCACATTTTTCAACGTTCATCACTCGTCACTAGCACCGAACACGACTTACCCACTGACCGGTTTAATTACGCCCCGCCGACGCCGAAGTCGTCGAGTGACGACAATTAAAGACAATTAATTGTTAACGAACGTTTGGGCCGACGATGGCGACGGCGACGCTCAGACTGTGATTGTGAGACTCACTTTCGTTCCAATTAGCATTACTTCTCGTGTTAGCGCTTACTCGAATTTGTATGTACGCGTAATTAAATCGCACACCGGTGATTAAGAAGCGATTTGCGATTGTTTATTGCTCGATGAGTTATGCGTATGATTAACTTTCGATGACTAGATGTCGAGAATGAAGAGTACGTCGAGTTGTTTGGTGAAAAGTTGATTTTTCGGTGCGTGAAAGTCGACGGATCGATACGCGTGACTTTGGGCCGAATTTAGGAGAGGCGGCTTTAGGAGGTGAAAACGGCAGGAATTGCAAGAATGGTGGGTGGCGCTCTGTGTTGTAGTTTCACTGCCGCCTCCGCCTATTCCCTAGCGAAGGAAACTATAATTTTCCCGAGAACATAGAATTTCCTCTGAAGTTTCCTTTGTTTTCCTGTTTCTATGCAAATAAATTAATCTATGGTACAATTAAAGTTATGTATTGATAAATTTTGTGTTTTATTCTTTGGTAACCCTGCTTATGGGAGATTTTAAAAGTTGTTCAAAATTTCTTGTGAAATTAATAATTGCGCCCTCTCTCGTAAATAGTATTAATTGTTTAATACTCTTCTGTACAACCGTCTTCTATATAACTCTTACTGTTGATACTTCG
Source organism: Weissflogia rhopalogaster (assembly GCA_019419845.2). Taxonomy (NCBI): domain Eukaryota; kingdom Metazoa; phylum Arthropoda; class Insecta; order Coleoptera; family Staphylinidae; genus Weissflogia; species Weissflogia rhopalogaster. The sequence goes on along the minus strand of WSZQ02096369.1, from coordinate 27,105 downwards.
TGAGAACTCTTTCTCTTACTGTTACTTGGAAATACAATAATGTAATCTTCTTAATTCTAAAATAATACTGAACTCAATAACTCTTGAGTAAAAATTCAAGTGGAAGGAGATGCGCGAGAACTTGCACAAACAAATTATTTAAACAATAGCGGTAGGCAACCAGACTTAACAGTTTGTGTTCTGTGGATTGCTTACACTACGACTCGACAAGTCAATACAACCAGGTACATAACTGTTGTTCTGAAATACGGCAAACTGTAATTTCAAATTTTGTCAGAAATTCGGTCATAGATGTCGCTACTCCCCAAACAATAGCAACATTCCAAAATAATGACAAAATGATACCATTTTCGAAGATATGACATTATTTCTGAGGTTTTTCAGTCACCCAGAGTTTTAAAAGGCTAATTATTTGGAAATTATTTGGTAGCTTCCTTGTTTTCCACTTCAGAAACCTTTACTTTATTCGTTTATAAAGAGTAGAGTTAAGAAAATCGTTCATAGATGTCGATCTTGTTGTAGATCTTACTATTTTCTATTATATTTACTATTATTTTGTTTTTATTTTTTCGTTTTATTTATTTTTTTCAATCAACAACGGTTTTCTATCATACAGTTGTTGTAAGGGATTAGTAACTTTCTCCCGGTCCGATCCGGTTTCGCTACTGTTGCTACTGCTCTGAACTCTTGTGCATATGTTTTTTTCCGGGCACCGTTGCAAGCAAACCTTCGTTCGCGTTCTTTACCGCGAAGTCTGAAGTTCGCGGACGGCGCCACAGCCGCTTGTTGAGTAGGGTGACTAAGTGGTCACCCATCCAATGCGCAGCTAGGTCCGACGTTGCTTAACTACAGGTATCTAACGAGCCCCACAACGCGGCAAGCCGCCTCTTGCGTTTTAATCTAAATTAGTTTAATACCTAGATATTACTCCTACATTTATTTATTTTAGTAAATTATAATGCGATTAGTTTCTTTTAAGTAATAAAAAAGAAAAATGAGGGAATTATAGTTCGTCAAATTATTCACAGATGTCGCTCTATGTATTAAAACTGTTTTCTTGATTTGTATTAGTGCTTCTTGCATCGTTTTCCTTCCAGACTAAAACTAGAAAATCCCTCTTTCTCTCGAGTGTTTCGATCGCATATGATCGAAACAGCGAAACCACGATGCAACAAACATATCAGCTTGGATTTTGCAAAATATGTTTCTTTATACTACATTTTTTTCGAGCCTGATTGTTGGGTTATTTTTCTCTATTCATTACTGCACTGGCGAATCCTTTCCTTATTAGACGGAAAGGATTACGCATAACACAAATTTTTAAGGGATTATAAGGACAATAATCGATTATTATGGCGATCCTTGATTAATAATCGATTTTCAATTATATCTTGACATCGCTTTAAGAAGTACTCTGATTTACGGAAATAGGGAATAGAATGAGGTGCAATAAATGTTGGCACAATTCATTTGCGCGTTTGTATTTAAGTAATATTTACTTAAGTTATAGGGCACAGCTATGATTTAACAATATACAGAGACAAAGTTAGGTTGTGTTCTTGCAATCTAGCTCTATGTATAATACATTCTACTATGTACAATTTATCGTTTCATTTGTATGTGAATGTGTATAATATATGTGTGCGTGTATGTGTGTATGTGTGGCTGTGTATGTGTGGGGGGGGGGGGGGGTGAGAAAGTGTACAAGAGTCAATTCTCCATATATTTCAATATTTCAGTGTGGTAGCGTCCGACGAGTGTTTTATGCATCACAATTCGCGCATATTTTCATATTTTCATTTCATCTCTGAGCAGTTTGAGAGGGGTTGGGGTGGGGAGTCACCCTCTATATGCGGCCGCCACCGGGTGTGGGGAAATCCTCCGCCCACAACCGCCCCCTCCCCACCCCACACGTCTCGCAAATCGGCAAATGGCGACTCGTGCGTGCGTATTGATTTGCTATGCACATATTTTTCACGCCCGTCACATCTGTTATATGTATCTCTGGCAATGTATATGTATGTGTGTGTATATACATGTATTTGCATGTATGTATGTGTGTTGTATACTTGTTTATGTATGTATGTGTAGGTGTGTGTGGGTGTGTGTGGGTGTGTGAATGTGTCTAGTAATTATAAATAAATAACGTTTGTGTCGCAATGGACAGACGGAAGAGAAAATAAAATAATAATGACAAAAAATACAATGAAACTTTTTAAAAACAAAAATTAGAAACAACGAAGCTTGTTTTTATATATACAGTCACAATATGTGTTTTCACTACTGTTTCTCTTTTTTCCACGAGAAATTTTTGCACTATATACACTTTAGTTCTGCACATTAGTCTAGTCATCTTTGCACTTTTTTAATTGAGCTCTTATACACTTCCTAGATGGCGCTGTTGTCATCTAAGTTACGATGTTAGATCATAGATGGTGGTAATGTAGGCATAACTCTTTTAATAATTCACCATTTATTTTAAAGATGACAACGCCAACAACGATGTTGTTTCATCTAGATGGCGCTATTAGTGTTGTATTTTACATGGCGCTGATATTCAAGATAGATGGCGTTTTGGAAATTGAGTGTTTACATGTGTGCGTCTGTCTGTCCATGAGTGGAAGATGTTATTTTTGCTGCTCTTGCTCCTCTCTTGGTCGGTCGAATTATTCTCTAGCCCTCTTCGCAAGGGCTTTTGCTAGCTACCACACCAGGCCCTCGTTGAGCTGCTGCGGGTTGTCGGCGAAGCTGCCGGGCGACATGAATTCCGGCGAACCACCTCGATTGCCTCCGCCACCACCACCGCCTCCACCGCCACCACCACCTCCGGGTCCGTTGCCACCGCCGCCCATCAGACCATCGGGTGGACCTTGGGGACCGCCTTGGGGGAGGAACGCTTGATCGTTGGGCATGCCTACGAAATCGCCACCCATCGGCAAGGGGCCATGTTCCATTGGACCTGGAAATAAAGAAGATGCTTTTATAAAAGTTCATTCTAAATTTTCGTCATTTTAGTTCATTGACAAAGAATATATCAGTACAGAAGTGATTAGTCACTTAATAGGTTAATGAAAGACACACATTCATCAGTTTTAGAGGATAGAGGATAGAGGATAGAGGATAGAGGATAGAAATTACTTACCACCAGGTGGGAAATTCATCGGAGGTCCACCAGGTCCGCCCGGATGTCCAGGCATGCCAGGGAAATAAGGGCCGTCGTGCGGGTGGAATGGAGGACCGCCGTAGCCGAACTCGAACTTGCCGTCGGCGAAGTAGGGAAAGCCGCCCGGTCCGTCGTCGAGGCCGCCCGGCGAGAGATTCATAGGGAAGCCGCGCATCTTGCGCGTCGATCCGAAGAACGGCCCACGTCCCATCGACGTCAACTGCTTGAGGCGACGCTCTTTGCTGCGCTTGTTCTGGAACCACACCTGCAACCGCACACGAAAACAAAACCCAGCCATTTAGTAAAAAGAAAGACAACGAGACATACACCAACCAATTAGTTATAATTACACTCTATTAATACGTAAACACCGTTTTAATTAAGTGTTTATTAAGTGAATAACATGATATCTAGATTATCTTGGAACTTGTGAAATGTTAATTCCATCGTTTTTATAGTTTTAACTTCCCAAAAGGGGAATTTAAAGTTTTTCTCGCCTAGGGCTCTCACCTAATTTTAGTTAGCTTATGTTAAGACTCTTAACTTGGTTTTGTAAAGAATGAAAGATGAAGAATGAAGAATGACAGCTCAGATGCAGAAGACGCGAACAACAATAATTGTTCTCATTTATCAATGAAAACATTGATAATCCTTCATCAGAATATCCTGAGCTATTTACAATCTGTAATATCCTAAGCCTGATAGGTTGATATTCAAAAACCGATGTATGATCTTTGTATATTGTCGCGAATATATGAATCATATTGACAACGTCGCGATGTTACCTCGTCCACTGCCAAGACGTGACTACTGAGCGTCAGCGCTTCGGTCATTCATTATCTGCTGACTTAACATTTTTGCGTTCAGTTATAGAGTGCGGTGCACCTTGTGCATCAATTGTCTCTATGCATTTTTATACGTTACTTTTATATGGCAAGTGACTACAATGTTGCAATATGACAAAGAAGAAAGATTGGGCTCTCGCTAAGCATAGATTATTAGAATAGTTTTAGTTTATTAGTATTGAGCAGATCTAAACAAAAAGTTAGTTCGTACCAAGCCACCACCAGTCTCCTTCAGTCTAATGTGCAACACCCTAGCCAAGATGTCCAGACACTTTTGGTGAGCCTTTAAATAAATACTTATACATTGCACTTAGATATATTTTCTATTTCTCTACCTTGCCTTTCTGCCCGGCTGTCACGCAAGCTAAGTCAAGCGAGTTAACTCCTATTCAAAATCCTTGATCGTGAAAATATAGTTTATCGGTTGTATGACGTTTGACAACGCCTTTCGATCACGTTAGCTTTCACCCCGTCTGATCGGGTCTCACCGTACGTGGATTAGCACGTGTTTTGTTTCTACGGGGTTGATTGTGAGTTGCAGGACTTGGGAAAGTATAGAGTGCGAGATGTTATATATACACCGATACGTTTACGTTATAGGCATTGGTGTCACGTAGAGGGTTTAAAGACAGATTGATGCACTGCTTTGTTACAAATGCACCCGATGTGAACTTTTATTGTTGTAATTCTTAAAATAGTAGACTGCTTAGTGCCTTAGAGAACAATTGTTGTGGGCTCATGATTGTAGGAGCTCACTTTTAACAGTCCTCGTTATAAAAAACACTTCATTTAACATGTAAACAATAGATACAAACAAAAGAAAACAAAATAATTAATAACTCCTTAAATCTAGAGACATTCGATAACGCTCATGGCACACATGTTTATGTGCGCATAACAAAATAATCAATAACTTCTTACAAATCTTGTTAAATCTAGAGACATTCGATATCGTTCATGGCACTCATGTTTACGTGTGTCCAAATAAACTTATTATTAGTGGCATTTCTTCACCTATTTTGCATAATATAATCCATATCCATATTCCCGTTATTTTTCACGCGGTATCAAAAAAAAACTTTACCAAAAACTTTTGATTTTTTTTCCTATAAAATGTTAATAAAAATTTTCAAAGGACACTCTCCCGATTGTAAGAAAGCATGTAAAAAAAGATTGAAATATTTCTTCGAGCAGATCGTTGAAAATATTTGTAGTGATGATAAAAGCGAACATTTATTAAAACATATTTAGTTCCGCGAGACACGTTTATGATGTTTATGAGAGCCGAAAAATTAAACTGCCGCGCGCTCTTTGGTGGTATAGTCGTATGCATACACACGCACACACACACCTTGGCGCTCAGCTGTATTCTCATCATTTTTCCCTTCGTCGTTCGTCGTTTTTGTTGTTCTTTTATATTTTGGCTTTATTTCGGCGCGCGGGACCTTTTGAGAGGCGCACAGCATGCGCACGCCACCCCGCTAGGTGATATTACAAGATGTTCTCGTGCATATTTACAGCTAAACGTTGTTTCTCTTCCTTTTTTTCCGTGGTTTTTCATTATTTTTTCATTTCATTTTTCAAGACATTCAAGTGTTTCAAGCTTTTCAAAAACTGACTTTAAAAATCAACTCCTACTTCTACATACAGAAAATAAGAAAAATGTATTTTTTTAAATCTAACAATAAGAATTCATAACCTTTTTTTTATTTGATTTTTATTTGATTTTTGTGATTGCAAACAGAGACAATGTACAAATAACCGGTTAATAGAATACGTTGGGCTTGAAAATGTGTAAATTAAATAAAAAAAAAATCTAAACAATATTAAAAATCGCAACAAAATTTAAAAAAAATGAAAAATCAGAAAATTCAAGATTCTTTCTGCACCTGTTTTTGAAAATGTGTGGCATTTTTTTTCTTCTTCTAGAATTATTAATAGGTTTTTACCAGATGGTTAGTTTAAACGTAGAAAGATTGGAACAAAAAGAGAAGAGAAAGGCAGAACAAAAAAAAAAACAATAAATTTGCGAATTTTTCAGGGTGGGTGTGGGCGGTGATTAATCACCCTACGGTCATTTCTCATTGTTTCTGTTGTATGCTTGTTAAGAAAAGAAAATGTTTAAAAAAAAGGAAAAACGTACCTACCCAACCAGAAGGTGTAATTATAATTACGCCCATTTTGAAGATTTTGAAACAATCTCATGAAAAAATTATGAATTTTAATCAAATCGAAAGAAATCGTTTGTTTAAATGTTTGCTATTATCTTCACTCTACATATTTTCAACGTTTTGTTCGATTCGACTATTTTCTTAAACTCGAATTTTTTTATTTGCGATAATAGTTGTTGATGAGGTTTTCTTTTTAATCTTGTGAAGCATCATCACAGCCAGATACACAAAACATATATTTGCCCGTACACTCACACACACATACATACACATACATACCTATATGCATACACCCATATATACATACACACAACAATACTTACACAAACAAACAAACACACACCACATACACACACACACACACCGTATATACGTTCACACACCACAAACACACACACACACACGCATACCACACACACGTCCACTCACCATGAACACACACACTTACACACATCAACACACAGTTTCTATACGGAAGTCTTCAATTATACATCTCATTACAAAAATAGTCATACACATACCCACTTATCCACATATGCACCCTCGCACACCCAAATTCACACAACCGCATACATCTGGTAGTTGTGTACATCCCCTTTTTGATAAAAATCCTGCGGTTATAGTGGCAATCGAGGACCAGCCAGCGATTACCTCGAAATTATTGTGATTAGCCGTTTGACGAAATTCTACCCCTCGGTCGACGGCGAGGACGCTAGCGCAACGCGCCCTAACAAAAACCAAAGGAGGCGGATTTCGGAAAACGACATAATTGCTAATTTAGTCCGACTCCCTTTATTTTATTTTTTGATCGAAGCTTTTCGTATAGTATAGGGGTTGTGCCACCCACTCTTTTCACTCGTTCTAGTCGTGCAACCAAATATGTTACATTTTTTTCGGGGAGGCTGCTGCCTTCCAGTTTTTCGAGCAGCCTCTGCGGGTGTTCTGTATCTTTTTTTCGGGACCCCATGGTGAGGGTACAACCTTTGACTTTAGCCGACCGCGACCTATATCGCGTATGGGGAGAGGAGGGTTTCTATGGAAAAATATAAAATCATGCTGAATTTTTGTTGCTCCATTTCGCAGCAAAAATTTCAGCAACTTCTTGCTGGAATCGAGTGGAACGAAAACGAAGTGTATTGGCGAGGCGTTTTTTGGTCGATTCGGTGGTTTATTGGCCGTATATTTGCCGTGAGGTGTGTGTGTGTGTGTGTGTGTGTAAGCGCTCGCATATTTCGCAATCGGACACTTGCCTGAGCATTAAGGCCTAATAATAGCCTGCTTCTCGCGGTACGAGAGAGGATCGGATATCGGGTGCGGGCGTAGTCACCGCCGCCGCCGTAAAACTACTACGCGGCAGGAAAAGAAGGAAAGCGAAGGGAAGGCAGAGAAGGCTTGCGCGAAACTCGCGAATTTTATGCTCTATAAAAGCCATCTTGCGCATATTTATTGCTTCCTAGAAGAAGCCTGAGCCTCGTAAACATTTCGCATTTTTCCGTTCTTTTCTCTTGTTGTTGTTGTAGCGCTTTTTTATTCTTTGGCGTTCGGTTTTGCATTTTTTCAAACAACTCTCAAACAGTAAAGCTTTTTCCCCATTTTAAAAAACGGTGAGAAAATGATGAATACATGGAATACATTAAGATAAATATCACAATTAACTATACATACATAAGTCATTCCCTAATTTTATTATTATGCCATTTAGTGATTATTTTCTGAAATTTCTTGAAATGTGTTTATAACTCTTAAATCGTATAACTTAAGTCATATATTACTTTATCGATGTTTCTTTATTCTATCAATCGTAACAATAGTGTTTTTTTTTTAAATTTTGTCGCAACACCCAAGCAGTGAAGCTTTGATGTTTTTATTTTTGTTTGAAAAACGACCGGAAACTATTATTTGTTCACAGAGAATACTCTAATTGTAAGTAAAATATCTCAAGTTAAGTAACTCTACTTAAGTCATATTTAATCATATATTATAAATAGCTTAGCTATTTAGTGTTTTTAAATTAAATTAAATTGAAAAAACGTAATTAGTAGTTCTTATGATAACGACGAAAATCGATATTTATCAATATTTATAGATCTATCAGTCTTTCCATAGAATATAATAATTGTAATAATATATAAAAGTAGTAGTATTATAACTTCAATATTAGCAAAAAATCGATGTTGATCTTATGATTCCACAAATATCAATGGATTAAGAATTATTATGTAGAACCTAAAATGAGGCCTTAAAAAAGGAAAATGCCCAATTTTGAACTTCTCAGAATACTTGTCAGATGGTGGTTACGTCAATGACATGTCAAAACGATATTAAAAATTTCGATATTGATATATCGATTTTATGGAAATTGAAATTATCGATAAATATCGAAATTTTGAGGCCGATATATCGATATTTATCAGTATCGATTTATTTTTTTCATGTCTAATACATACATACACACACACACACACGCACACACATACGCGTACATACATACACATGTATTCACACATAGACACACACAGACACACACACACATACACACACATTTATACAACTATATAGACAGCAAAGGAAGAGTATCATAAAAATCGAGTTCGTCGCATTTCGAAGTTTAAAGTTAGAAGCTGTGTGTCTGAATTGACTCAGTCGTCGACGACGACGACATCGACGTCGAGTTTCGGGCCCTTTTACGCCAAGAGAGCGGCGGCGCAGAGCAGCGCATAAATATTACTTTTAATACGCGTTTTACGACTTACTAAATATTTTATTCATTCAGGTGTTATGGGTGTTAAAGCCTGCCTGCCTGCCTGTCTGCCTTTGCATCTTTTGTCTGTATGCGTGTTTGTTTGTATGTGTGTGTGTGTGTGAACGGTGAGCAAAAGACGGCTCTGACTGAGCGCAGTGTGCGCGCGCACTTCAGCCGCAGCACAGCAGACAGATATCCGAATGTTATGAGTATGTTAATAATGGTAATAACGGGCCGACCGCGCGCGCGCTTCGTTTGATATTTTACAAGTTTTCATCCAGCGACGCTGATTTTTCTACGCGTTTTTATTCTTCGTCTTCTTCCTTTTTTTTACTTTTATAACTGTTGCGTAGACGTCGTTCCGTTTTCTTCTTCTTGCCCACAATCAGCTTATAGGCGTCTTTCCGAAGATGCCTTTTTTGAAAAACAGCTTTTCAAGAAGCCGACGCGATGCGACTTTGCTGCGGTGTGCAACGTGCGGCCGGCCCATCGTCGTCTATCATTGCGAAAATGAAAATATTTTGTCATTACCACTCGTAAATCATTGACGCAGCCTGAGAACACCAAGTGCATACTCGTGCATAGTGTATGTGTGTGTGTGTGTGTATAGTTAGTAGTAGTATCTGTGTAGTGTTTATGTGTGTTTGGTATGTGGTGTACACGTGCACATGTGTTTGGTGCGCCGGCGCAATGCAATGCTTCGACTGACTGGGCTGATGCAGTTGCGCGCATTAACGCTGAGACACGTTCGCGCCGCCGTGACTAACGCGCGCTGGCGCCATCTATGCGGCGGCGGCACGGCGACGCATCGCGCATTGTCGGCTTCGTTCGCCTATTAGCGAAACGACCGCGCCGAATGGGACGCGTTTTAAACGACTTAAGCATCTTCCGAAGCGCTCAACTTAAGCATGACGGGTCTGTCATTTTTCCCGCTTTTTTCTCTCTCTTTATTATTTTAGATTTTTCTTATATTTTAATTGTTCTTTCGCCAAGATTCACTTCCTTATAATTTTTAAATTGAACTCTTGTTTTTTGTTTCAGGTAGACTTACTTAAGTTAAGTTAGGTCACACTTAACTTTAGTAATTTGGTTTAAGATATTTTCCACTTATTCGTAGTAAATATATTATGAATTTCTATAACTCGTTATATTTTGTATGTGTGTGTTTGTGTGTGTATGTGGCTCGTTCGCGTCCAGTAGAAAGTAACCCTAACACATTCCTTCTAAATATTTTATGAGCTTATTTTTTTGGTGTAAAATAAGACTTAAATCACTTTTGACTTAGATTTTCAACTTGTCTTTTTTTGGCTTGTAATAAAGATAAAAAATTGAAAAATCAACGTACTTGTATAACACGCATCGCCAATCCCGTCTCCTTCGCCAATTGTTCCCGAATGTGACGCGTCGGTTTTGGCGTTTGCGAGAACGCCGTCTTCAGGATCTCCAACTGCTTCGCCTTGATGGTCGTTCGCGGCCCTCGACGCTTCGCCCCCGCACTGTTGTCGTCCGGCGATTTGTTCTCGGCCTGCGCATCGCGCGCTTCCGGATCGCCGTCGAGCGAATTCTGGTCCTCGGAGTCCTCCTGGCCCGTCTTCGAGTCCTGTAACCGCACAAACTATCGGACCATTTCACAAACGTTGATCCTCCAACGATACGAAGGAAGAACAGACAGACATTCTCTAATCCTAAGGCGCCGGTCAGGCTATCGATATCGCGCCGCCTCCTTTCGTGGTTTCCTTTGTCTGACTAATGCATTAAAATGAGATAGATTATTTCTTCGAGTTGCTTGATTTCTGATCAAATACATTGGTCAGACAAAGATAAACATAGAAGCACGAAATCGAAGCCTCCGAAGTATCATGGCCTCCCAATTCTCACATATTCATAGAATTTTATCAATGAACAGTGCTATGAATACATTTCGTAATATAATTAGAAAAAATTGAATGACTATGAATTTCAAGAAAAAAAAATGAAAAGAGGGAAGAGGAAAAAACAAAAAATCTTACCTGTCCTATCGAACTACCAATATCAGAATGTGACAATGAGTTATTATTTGTTTCGGCTCCCATGGGCGGCAACCCGCCGTGCAGCGGATGATGTTTCATCACCGACGATCCTGTGCTGTTGTCATCATCTTCTTCATCCTCAGATCCTGAATCTGGAACAAATTAATCGATTTTTATTTGAAAATCTTTTGAAAAACCCGAAAATTCGCTATAAGCTTCAAAATACTCTGTCAGTTTTTGTTGTTGTCGATAATCGGGCATAGACCAGTGGCCTGTCATTCTTCCAGAAGTTTTCTGGGTAACTATGAGCATATTCATTCCCTTTGGGTAAGTTACTAGCCTTGCCCAAGGTGAAGAAGACTTCTATAGCGACAACCACAGATGTTAATATAGTTGCCGGAACGAGTAGAGATGTTATTGTCACGACCAGGATACTATTCTAGGATTATGAATAATTTCATAACTCTAAACAAATCTGTGTAAAACTCGAGCAGTCTTGAAAGCTAAGTTAAAAAAAAATCGGCGACCATATTATCACATAGAAATATTCTTTAAAAAACGAATAATTGTAGAAAAAAAACCTCTCCCAAACCCGGATTAACCGAATTTTTCAAACAAATATTATAACCAGCTAAAAACGAATCTTGAAAACTATTTGGGCATTACCACCACAGGACATCGCGTTGGTAACGCACACGTATGGTGCTTACCTATGGTGTGAGATCCCGTGTGTTACCTCTACTACTACTACTCCAAGAGGAGAAGAAAACACATTGAGTTTGGCTTGGCTTGGCTTGGCCGTCGTCGTCGTCGTCGTCGTGACGGGCGCGCAACGTCGCTGGGTGAACCCCAATTAGTAAACGATCCCGCTGGGAAACAAGCCATTATAACGCACGGGCGTAAGCAGGCCGAAACAAGTTGAAAACGGCGTCGAAGTCGAATATGTCTACCAAGACCTCCTTCAAACTCATCAAAAAAAGCCCCAACCTATAAGCGACGTCAACAACAAAACAAAGCCAGCGATTAACGGCAACGCCCTGTAGATACGCGCGTATAATATATGAATATCATAAATATAACCAGGGCCGATACTACGTGAAAAGACAACTTAACAGTTTAACAGTTTTTTTTCTTCATCGTCAAAGATTTCAAGTTTTATTTCTCATGAGAGGAAAAAAAAACAAACGACGAAAGTTTTAGTTGTTTAAAAATATTTGTTTGGAAAACACGTTTAATTTGATTGTGAGTTTGAAAAGGTTCTTTTAAAGGTAAACTTGCTAATATTTTCTAGTTTAACAATAAGATTAATTAATAATTAAGAAAATTCCGTTAAAACCAGGTTTCATACAGCATGTTTTAAGTTATTATTATTTTTTAAAATATTTTTTAAGAAATCTTGTTTTTGAAAAACTGGTCCCGTTTTTTCTGGTTTTAAATGCGCGAAGCGGCTTTATAAAATTATTTTCCCGCGAATTGTAAGCTCCGCGAACTTACAATTCGCGGAGCTGCATTTAAGAAGGTTTGATGTGCCCAACAGAGTAAGTAAGTAACACAGAAGAAATACGCACGAAGAATACGGTTCAGACGCGTAGGAACAATGGTGTAGAAAGAACTTATTCGTAATAATGTTGGGCAAGTAATGTTTTATTTCACATATTTCAAAGCAGAAGAGGCGCCAAAGATGCCAACTTAAGTGGGTGGCGGTTAGTTGGCCGGACGCATGCGCAACTTGACAATAAGCGCTGTCAACCCTAAATATCGAGGGGCAAAATGTTCCTAGCAGCGCCGCGTCGTTTTCGAATTTCATCAAAATCCGATGTACTCTGAATAACTTTGCTAATTCCGGGTTGAACACGAATTTTTCAAGTTTTATTATACGTTATTGCATTTGTTATGAAATTTTTTGTTTGTAGAATGTTTTTAGAGAAACTCGCTGCATGTTTCTCGGGATTTTACTCGCTAAGAAATTCTAAAATCCCGATTTTTGAGTTTCTTTACTAGGTTTTATTCGAGTTTACCCGGGTTTACAGTTTTTTATAGACATGATTAAAAAAAACTGTTATTTTCGGATTTTACTCGAGTTTGCGGGTTCCTTTAAAACCCGATGTAGTGCGAAAAACTCGGTTAACCCCAAGTTGAACACGAGTTTTTCAAGTTTTAAAATACGTTATTGTCTTTATTATGAAATATTGCTTTTGGAATGGTTTTAGAGAAACTCGCTGCATGTTTCTCGGGATTTTACTCACTAAGAAATTCTAAAATCTCGATTTTTGAGTTTCTTTACTAGGTTTTATTCGAGTTTAAAGGTTATTTATAGACATCTTTAAAAAAAAACTGTCTTCAATTCGATTCATAATCTTTGAATTGAATATATGAAAGTTTGAATAATCCGTTTTCAAATATTATTCCTAGCAATGATGAAAACCCGTAAAAGTTTCCCGCCAAACTCAAGTGTGTACAAGTTTGTGCAGTAAATTTCCAAGCACGAAAGTATGTTTGTAAAGGCATTATGCCATTATATTGTTTGCCTAAAACTAATATATCCCAACTTATCCCAAATGGTCAAGTACCACTCCAACGCGTTTGTCGATTGGAAAAAGGGAGCGCCCCCATCTGCCCATCAGAAGCGAATTATCTCAATTTTTCTTGTTATTATTGCTGGTTGAAGCACTCTCTCTTACTCATCGTTCGACCACGTTGCGTAATTTTTTTAATGTTATAAAAGGGCGATAGTATTATAAAAATTACCCCGAAAAATTGCAGAAATGTTCGTAAAAAACACGTTAATCGGAAACAATTTCGAAATTAAGCAAACGTGTTTTTCGCTCGAAAAACGTCATCCAAGTCGAAAGGGTAATTTCGATGCGTTTGATTTATGTACAAGAACGTCGTGGTTTTTCTAAACTATTTTCTGTAAAGCGTTTTCGAGCGATTATAAAACACAACAACGATGATAATGTTGGTTGTCTCGGCGTGGCGGTTTGATTTGATTGTTTTTTAGGGTTTTTCGTCGATCACTGAAAACGATCGACCGATCAGCGTGATCAGTGATCACCGCCGCGCGCCGTATTGACCGAACCGATCCCTGACATTAAGTATCATCATGGGGATGTACCCACAACGCGGCGCAGCGGCGTTGTGGGTATCTTCAGTCAAATTACACTCGGCTAAATTATAGATGAGGTTATGTATGTGTGTGTGTGTGTGTGTGCGCGCGCGCGCCGCGTGTAATTGCTCGCCAATTATGCAACCAGTTCAGCAAACCGGGGTAGTATTATGTGCGGTACGTGCTTGCTGGACTTTTAAGGTAATATTTTTAGCAGATATAGTGGTATAATGTTAACAAAAGGTTTGAAAAAGTAGCTAAAACTTAAACTTTGTTCGCGCCACCGGCGCTTTTAGGGATTTTGGTACGAAGTGATATTGGGGTTGGCAGTGCCGACGCACGCTTAAGTCGCGCATGCGCAGCAACCCCTACCCTATCTGTCATACCGCCGCTTCTTGTGCCAAACCTTCATAAATAAAGTTAGTTTTTGTATCCAACATTGCACCGAGTAAGTCCGTTTATTCCGCTAGTGAACTTGCCAAAGCCCTTTAGATAGGGCCCCGCGACCTTACAAATCTCAGGGTAATAATTTTAAGACAAGCCGCTTACGCGCCTTTGCAAACTTAATGTATTTGACAACCTTATGTCTAAGCTTGTCAAAAAAATTCCAAAATCCGAGTCTCCGGATTTTCGGGTTTTATCAACCTTTTATCAAGCGTTTTAGTGTCAGGTGTCAACAAGTTCTCGCACACTCGCGTTGATTTCAGTTTCAGGAATAGATCTTTTAGCATCATCTAGTAGTGGGGCGCATTCGCGTCGATTTCGGTTTTGAGAACAAAACATTTAGAATCAAGCAATAGTGGGGCGCACTCGCGTCGATTTCGGTTGAAGAAACTGAACATTCAGCATCATCCAGTAGCCTGACGCAACTGCGTCGATGCTGGCTTCGGAACCACGCTCTGTCAAATGAGTTTTGCAAAACTAAAAATATTGTCGGATATTATATATGAAAAAAAAATATATATACTGAAAATCTTAGGATGCAAGCGCCAATTTACGGATTTTAAAATGTATAGCGTCCGATTACAGTTCCCGATATGTTGATTTTGATACGGTTTAATGGCGGATCAAACCTTACTCGCGTTCATTTTATTTTCTCTTTTTTATTCCATGTATTTTTTATTACATTTGTGCATTATTGGTTTATTTATTTTGATACAACAGCCTTATGTTTTCCAAACTTTTATGACTTGTTCCATTGTAGTACTTATATGTAACAATAAAGAAGTTTTCGTTAATACTATTTTACAATTCAATAAATATATGCTAATAATAAATAGACCAA
>WSZQ02096369.1:0-11683 GCA_019419845.2 Weissflogia rhopalogaster | reverse complement strand
AAACTGTTTAACAATTATTTTTTCGGAAACTATCAGGCATTGCATCCTAAGATTTTCAGTATAATTTTGTTTTCAAAAATCTAATATCCGACAACATTTTTAGTTTTGCAAAACTCATTTGACAGAGCGTGGACTCTCCTTGTTAGTTTGGCAAAACTAAAAATAAAGTCTGGTACGTGATTTGTGAAAAAAAAATATGGTAAAAATCCTAGGAAGCAATGCCTGATAGTTTCCGAAAAAATAATTGTTAAACATTTTACGCAATTTACGCCCTTTATGAGGTATAGCGTCCGATTACGGTCACCGGTACACTGGTTGTTTGGTGTACCTGTTTCCTAAAACATGGAAAATATCAATCTACAGACACGCAGCCAATTTTGTAAAGTCCTTTTGTAAACAACAAAGTTATTACAGTTTAAATGTTTATCACATTATAAATTTCGATTTTGGTTCTTCAAAACGCTCTTTTTTCCCAATTCTCAAATTTGCATAAAGTGTGGGCTGTACATACGTATCTCATATGCATACGAAGATGAATAAAAAGAAAAGGAAAAACCGAAAAAAAAAGAAAACAGTGCACATAAATCAAAATAAATCAAACCCCTCCCGGCGGTGCTATTTCTTTATTTCTACTGCCTTCATAATCTGCGACGAGCAAGCACTAAACAAAAACACCGAGGATGAGTTTCAAATTTTGTTTGCTTTTTCTTTTCAAAGGGACGCAGAACGTAGACGACTTCTGATGAAGGTAGAAGAAGTAAGAGTAAAAACTAAAAAGAACTTAAAACTTTTAGTCGACGACTGCCTGCCCTCAGGGGCTGAACGCTGTCTAAAACCGTCAATGTTTTATTACTTTTGAAATAAGTAATGAAAACAAATGAAGGCGAAATGAAGGCGAAATTTAATTAATTGCAGAGAAATAAGTTGGAAATATGTAAATTTGGTTGCCTATATTTTAAGCAATGTTGTTTATTGGGTTGCCTAGTGTGTTTCTGAGTGATTTTTTTGTTAAATTAATTGCCATAGAGTATAAGTAAAAAAAAAAATTCAGCATCTAAAAAATATACCGGTCAGTCCCGAACTTGTTTATGGCACTTTTGTTTTATTTAATGCATATTTGGTTGCATATTTTTCGAATATAGTGAACTATGATGTTCTAATTTTTTTATAAGTCTATAACAATTTTTTTCATAATCTACAACAAAAATTCAATTACCAAAAATGTTGTTTGCTGAGGGTTTCAAACTCCTGCAGACATCTGCAGGAAACGTGCGAAAACACTTGAGATTCGCGTTGCGCTCGTGTCGGCTTTCACTCCAGGCTCTTCCCTGGGAAATGTATACGCAAATAATATTTCCCGTTTTCGGAGATGAAAAAAAAGAACCACTTCCACCACCCGGTCGGCGCCGGCGGCAGTGGAGGCGGTCGTGGTGGCAGTGGCGGCAACAACGGCGGGGTTGAAAATCGTTTTAGCTGGTGGCTGTCTGTTTGTGTCTGTGTCGGTGTGTCGGTGTGTGTGTGTGTGTGTGTGTTTGCTCAGCGAAATTGAAACGAGATGCGATTTTGATCGTTGAGCTTTCGACCGCCCCCTAGCAACAACGCGGCTATCAACCGCCACCCCTCAACGGCAACCGCGGTGTTTTCGCTCCCCTTTTGTGCGTGCGGGAGGCAGGAAAAACCGCCTTCGAAACCACTTCATAGTCAGAATCGTGTTCAGAGCGTTTAAGGACGTGTTTCTTTAAGGATCGAAAACTTTAATATAATTATATCAATAGTTTGGTTGAAAATGTAATTTAAAATTGTCATAATTTTCTTGTTATTCAATGTAATTATACAAAATTGCTGAATATCTTTATGAATATATTTCTCAAAGTTTGCGAAAGTTTCAACCTTCTATGTTTAATATTTTTCGAGATATTTCGATTTTTAAATCAAGTTTTATAATTATATAAAACTTGCTGAAAATTTTTAAACATATGTTGTTTGCAGTTTCCGAAAGTTTCAACATTCTAAATTTTATACTTTTCGAGATATTTCGATTTTAATAACAGATTGCATGAGTGTTATTAGTAACTCAACATTATCCATAACTATCGATAACTTTGTTGTTTTTCAAATGAATTAAAATAAACTTTCTGAAGATCTTTAATCATATGTTGTTCATGATTTTCGAAAATTTCAACATTCTAAATTTTATACTTTTTGAGATATTTCGATTTTTAACGCAGGTTGCATCAGTTTAACGTAAAGAAAAAACTTAAAATGTCCATAATTTTATTGTGTTGCAAAGAAACTAAGTAAAACTTGCTGAGTATCTTTAAAAATACAATGTTCCTATTATAGGAAAGTTGCAATATCGTAAAGTTGATATTATTTAAGCTATTTCGATTTTAATATTATTTATCAATAAATAAACAAATTCAACAACCTTTTAGAAAGAAAGATTTAACTAATTGTAAGAAGTTGTGGTAAAGGCCCGACCTTCATGGTATAACTTTTCTTTTCTTCAATTGGAGCCACTCACTTCTCAATCTCATGCGTGGTGGCTACAACGAATGCAAGCTCCGGCGGAGTGTCAATCATTTGATTCTGTCTTTTTTTGTGTTTTGTGTTGTTGCTTTCTGCTGTTTTACTGCGTTTGCTTGTGGTTTATTCCAGCGTGTTGTTTGATTGCAAACGTCAATCCACGGATGTATGGTGACCTTCACGCTTGATTGCACCGCTTGATTTCCAAACGTTCCTTACGTTTTTAACGATTCAAACAAACGAGTATTGAAAAATAAGTATGTTTAGTTGCCTAGAATCAAAATATATGCAACCAAAACAGCCGGAATTACATGTGTTTGCGGCAACGACGCCGACGCGGCGCTGTTAGGGACATTTTGCCCCATGATATGTAGGGTTGGCAGCGCTTATTGCAAAGCTGCACATGCGTCTGGCCGACTAGTCATTGCCCACTTAAGTTGGCATCTTTGGCGCTTCTTTCGCTTTGAAATATTGTGACGAAAATGACTGCTATTTGAAATTGCCGCGCATATTTAATCTCAACCGCGCCTGCGCTGCACACTTAGAATGCGCTCCTGCCACGGCAGTCGCGGCGTGGCGTGAGCATCAAGACTGGTTGTTGAACCATCGCTCCGAGGAATTAAAAAAAATACTCAATTATTTATTTATGAATCCATTGGAACAAATTTAGAACAAATGTTAACCAAATATGTGTAAGATATAAAGAGAACATGTGTTGATTTGCAAAAAAGCAACCGATAAATGCATGAAATATGTTATATAGCAAGGTACAATCGATAGCTGCACAAAACTGATTAGAAAAATATTATTACCATATTAAACTACATAAAAAGTGGAATAAATTGACATATGTCGCATAGTGTTCGCAAACACCGATTATTCAACATGTTTTGTGTTGAAAACCAAAGGTTATATATTTTATTCAATGACAAAACTCAAAAAGTCACCTATTCTTTTCCGGGCCAAATACTTGTCTATTCACAATTTTGTATTTCAAAAAGTTCTCAAGTACTTTTTTTGTTTTATTTTCTCGCTGGGTAAAAATTTCGTATGCATTGCGCGTATGATAGGGGTTCGTCTGTTCTTCCTCGGCTGGCTCGTGACCCCTTAAAATAACAATCGAGATGTTTGCCAAACAAGCGCAAAATATTCGCCACCGAGTCGCATCACACGCGGTAACAGCTACGCACAATAGCAGCTGGGGGATAAACACATCGCCACACCACACCACACCGCACCAAACCAAACTGAAAACCCGGACAGATTTCAATGCCGGTAGTTTTCATACTCGCCAAAGAGGGCTCGAGATGTTTTCACAGCTGATTGCACATCCCCCAATAGTGTAACGCCGGAAAGAAACCGACACTCAGCGGTGGAGAAATAAGATTGTTTAAAACTTCGATTAAAAAGCAATTTCACGCGTTGCACATTTACGTATACACACACACACACACACCACTCATTTACACATACACTCGCTTACATATTGGAGTGTATGTTTTTTTTTAAGTCATAAGCGCATGCGTGCCCCTGTCTGTCGGTGCAATTCGTCGCGCGCATGCGTCATACGTTCACAATCAGATACAGCCGAAAAAAAATGTTTGTTTCGGCCTCTCTACTTCAGACTAACGAGTGATTAGTTGGAGAAAAGAAATTTCAACACAGCCGAAATGTTCGTACGTTGTCTCGATGAGTGATGATTGATTAGCGTTAGCGATTGCTGATTATGTAGTCGGGATTGCCGTGCGTACGACATCGATAAATTGCTAAACTCTTTAATTCATAGGTTAGTTAATACCCCTTTATCAAAAGAAAACTTTAGGATTGAACTTGCTACCATCAGAAATATAGCCCGTAACAACGGTTATAAAGATTATTGGGTGGATTGGTTACTCAACAAAAAAATAAAATTAAAAACTCAAAATCTATTTTATCCAATTACACCTGAACTTCCAAACATTATATTTGTTAAAATTCCATTTGTGGGCTCATTATCATACAAAATAAGCCGTCAGCTAAGAAAACAAAATTTATGTGCTGTAATATATAATCCAAACACAAAAATTAAAATCTCCTAAAGACCATCTCTTCAATTCAGGTGTCTATCAAATAAATTGCAGTGATTGCACTAGCATATACATAGGACAAACCGGCCGCAATTTTAATATCCGTTTCCGGGAACATTTGCGTCTCACCACCAACGCTGGAAATCCCCAATGCTCTGCGTTAGCTGACCACCTTATTGCTTCTGACCACAGATAATATTTGAATATAATATACACAATAATATTTGAATTTGGCATCAGCGCATCACAGCGATGAACAGCGTCTTAACGAGATTATGTCCCCGAGATTTGTAAGACCGTGGACGCTTATTGAAAAGGTTTTAATGATTTGATCAGCAAAATAAGTTCGATACGCAGACAAGTTACAGCGACAACACGCATAAATTGCAACACGGCACGAGAATGTAGGAGAAATGTGGAGAAAATACGACTTGCTTGTTTGAATGCTGGATTCAAAGTGAATATATTGTGACGAAAATCACTGCTAAGCAAAATTGTCGCATTTACTTGTTTAGAATTGCGCCTGCGCTGTGCGCTTAGGATGCGCTGCTGCGCTGATCCTCGGCCAGGCTCCGCGCTGGGCAAGGATCGAGGACTAGTTGTTCAACCACGGTGCCGAATGGTTGCCTCAAAACGAGTTTTCAGCACTGAGTTTCGGGTATTGTGTTGAACACGCGTGGCGGTCGCCATTGGGATTCGCGTGGAAACACTGTACATCCTTCATAACCCGAGAACTTTCACGTGCTGCTTGAAGTGGAATCACTTATGGTGCAAAGAGAACTCCCGCGTCTTCTTGACGTTGACCAATAAAGTCAGTTTTGTATTTTTGTGTATATTTGCGTGTGTCTTCTCTGCTTCTCGTTTCATCCACCTACCAATTAGAACTCGTGTGTCACCAAGATCTTCATCTCGAACGTCGACGGGTACTCAACCCGTCGCGCCTTTTCCAAACGAAGCTCGTCGAGCTCTTCGTCACCCCGGCACGCAGCGTTTTTGTTCAATTTTTACAATAAATTTACAAGACGAAGTCAAAGATTTTTAAGCGTGGTGCACAAAGAATGAAGATGGCTTTGATCGCGCAGAACACGGAGGAGGCTCGCCACAAACAATTAGATTAAGTTTGTTTTCATAATTTCTAGTTTGAAAAGAACGTAACCTTCTTTTTATTTTTTTCTTGTAAAACAGATTTTTTGTATTCGAATAACTATGCGAAAATCTGCCAAGTACTTAGTCGCGGCAAATAAGTTTTTTACAGTTGGCAATTCTCGCGAATTTGATGTTTACAAATGTCGGCAAATGCAAAACGCAAAACGTACGATCGATACATGAGATGCATGCATGCAGCCTGACTGGCTGCTGCTGCCTATCCTGCCTGCTTGATGGACCACACACGACGTCAATTTCGAATAACTAGCCACTCGTACGAGGTTCTCTCGAACGCTAGACTCGTTAAGTATCGTGTCGTATCGTATGCTCTAACTAACTTAAGTCGCTGTAGAGTTAACCATAAGTAAGCTGGCAGTAAAAAATGTTAAGTTTGTTCAGTGCGGTTTATTTTGGGAGAAGGAAAAAGAGGCGATAATAGTACAACAAACATTTTTATGTATTCCTAGGTTTAGGGGGGTGACTCTTCAAATGGGGGAGAATTTAAGGAGGAAGACAGAGAAAGGGCGAGTGAGCGCATAACGAGTAAGGGTGACGAGGGTGTATGTACATCAATAACGTACGCCCTTCTCTTCTAACGATGACCAATCGTAGACGCTTGAGGCGTCGTATCGTCTACGCCTACTGATTGTGAATGTTTACTGCTTTTGATGGATGTATATGTTGACGTTAGTCAATATGTATATAATATCTATTCAATATACAATCGGAGTTTTATCGGAGAAACTTGGAATCGTTTTTGCATCTTGCATTTTCGAATTTATTAGCGTATGAATTTTTGTCTGAAAAATCAAAGTGTGACAAAATGTGAGTCCAACTTACCATGGTGTATCGCCGTCGCCTTGTTCCCCGCCTCGTAGTCGTTCTTGCAGATGAACTTGTTGTCGTCGAGCACGTACAGCTCCTCGCCGGTGCTTAGCTGCTTGCGGCAGACGAGGCACGTGAAGCAATTCAGGTGGAACACCTTGTCGCGCGCCTTTCGCACGAGGTCCGAGGGCGAAATGCCCTGGCCACAACCACCGCACTTTGTCCCGTACCGTCTACGGTTGCCCATCATCACCAATTCGAATTTGAACCATTACAAATTAACAGATAAACCATTTGAAATGATCAGAAGTACCATTTGAAACCATCAGAACCATAAGAATACATCCGAACCATTTGAACCATAGGCCAGTAGAATCCCATTGCAGAGAATGACGTCGAAGAATCACATGAAAATAAACAATTCCAGTTAGTTTTGAACATAAACATCTTACATTTAACAGAATTTAACACGTATTTGTTGTAAATTGCGATGCGCATTTCGATACAAAGAGCATTTAGCCCATTTTAAACATGAAAGAGATGGAAAGTCCGCGGTCGCAGATCATTTATTTACTATCAAACATAAAGTAGACGTTAACAAACTAAAACTTATTTTCACGTGAACAGACAGCCCTCCCAATTTTTAAATTATATTAATCAAATTGAGCGGCGGTTTGCCGCGTTGTGGAGCTCGGTGCTCGTTAGATCACGGCAGTTAAGCAACGTCGGACGTAGCTAGGCGTTGGATGGGTGACCACTTGATCTCCCCACTCAACAAGTGGCTGCGGCGCCGTCCGCGAACTCCTGATTTCGCGGTAAAAACGCGAATGAAGGTTGGGCGATTCGCTTGCAACGGTCCCCGGAAAAAACACCCATATGCACAAATAGTTCAGAGCAAGTACCATCAGAGAAGCGAGACCGGATTGGGCCGGGTGAATGTTACTAATCCCTTTCACCACTATGTGGTAGAAAAAGGTTGCTGAATAAATAAAACAATCAAATAGATCAAAACATAAAATTTACAATGGAAACGGAAACAGATATACTCTGAATTATTTAGACAAACGGATAGGAATTTCCTTACCCGTTTCAAGGAACACCTAGGAGTAAACGCTACTATCCCCAACTGCTCAGCTCTGGCTGATCACCTCAGAAATTCAGACCATCGTTGTTCCACTGATAATATAAAAATTCTACATCGCGGCAATAAGGGTCACAAACTAAACGTTCTCGAAGCAATTTATATTCTCGAATCCAATAGAAAAAAACCCAGACCAGGTACTAAGTGAGCAAATCGAACTCGTAGAGAACATCCCACTCACCCGCGCAATAGTATAAAAAGAAGTGTAACTTCAGTGGACGATACAGTACCTGAAGATGCCGAAAGGTGAAATGTACATTGTAAATGTTTAATAAAACGTTCGTAAATTATAATAATGTCCCACCTGGGCAGCCTAGTGGTAGCATCTCTGCTTACCACAACTTACCACACACTAAAACATTTAACACCCAACATTCTACCCTCAACCTTCAATACACAATTACTACTAGTCAACATACAAATAATATATATCGCACATGTAGAATTTCAGTCTTCAACCCTTTACGATTTATTACGTATTGCAGATGTGGTATTTTGTCCATTAACTTTGTCAAAAACAAAAAACCAGCCCCCTTTTACCTAGTAAGACCAACCCAGGAAGTCTCCCACTACTATTTAATCGAAATTTTGGTATAAATAACGCCCCAACGTAAAGTTAAAATTCAGTATATGCCTGAAGATGGATGCCTTGCATCCGAAATGCGCATCGCAAATAAATTTGAGATGGTCTTAATGTGTGGAGTAGTTAACAGTCTACAGAATTACGAAGTAAAACACATCTTCATTGGTTTTCATCAAGATAGCAATATTATTGATAATTCTCTATACGTATACTAGAATTTACAAACTTAATATGTCCTCATTAGTCATTTAATTAACTGACAAACAACTAGAGGAGGATTTAAGAAAGGTTGAGCATCGAAATCAAGGAAAAGTATAAGTATATCTCTGCGCTACATAAAGACTGCGTTTAATTTAAGTTTGCCATTCTACGTCCTTCGGCCAGATTCGGATGGTGAGGACGTCATCTTGGTGCGTAGGTGTAAATAAACCAACCCTTTGCGTATAGCAATCGCTCTCGTTAATTTTCAACTCATCCCACGCAATGTAAGCCGATCACCACGCTGTTTGAACGTGTACAAATAATAAATAAACGCCATTTCAATCTAGTGTCACCTTCATTTTCTTACTCAAAACGTGATTTAAGTAATATTATTCAACTCATGACTTAAGTCCAGAAATCTAAGTTACCTTATTATTTTTTTATCGCACAACATAAAAACAACAGATGAAGAAAAAAACTACATTTCATCTTCTTGTACAAGAGAGAAATACTCTTTATCTCTGCGAAAATTGCGCACGAATGGAAACAAAAAGCGAAGGGAGCGTTATTTTCGATTATTTTATAATAGAATCGTTTACACGCCAGCAGGAGGCGGAAAATGGGATATAACCAGCCCTCTTCTTTAGGCCCTTTAGGCCCTTGTTGTAAACGGAAGGCACATACGTAGGAGGGGAGGGGCGGGTAGATGAAGAGACGAGGGTGGTCGAAGGGAGAGAGCAGAGGAAAATCGACGTTTTGTATGTGTAGATGTATGTATGTGTGTGTGTGTGTGTTCGCCCCAACGGCGCGGGAAATCGAATCGGAAGCGTACAAAACCTCTTCAAAAACGCTGTGGAAACACTTGAGGTCCTTAACCACCCCTCACCTCTGTATGCCTTCCACTATGCCCACCCCATGACAGCTCTCTTCTCTTCGACGTTGTGCGCGTTGCGACAACGCGAAATTGAGAAAATGGAATGGGAAATAGGTTTTATAGGCGAAGGAAATAAGAAATAAAAAGCGTTTGAAGGTTAAAAAAGCAAACTTCATATTTCGCTGAAAAAATCTAATTTGACATAAGTTTACTTAAAATATATAATCAAACTATACATTATCTGAAAGTAAATTAAATGTACTATAAACTGGTGTGATCTACATCGATGTAAGTAAAGTCATACTCACACCATAAGTTGTTAAATTTGATTTTTCTTTCTTATCCATGTAATTTGTCAATTTTCTGATGAATTGGAATTTTTTAATGAAAATTAAGACTAAAATAATTATTACACATAATCATAATGTACATCAGAAGAAAGGTAATTAAAGGTTCTATCAGATGAACAGATCTGCATCTTTCTAACTTGAGTAGTTTCGATATTATAAGCTAATAAAGTTGATGTTTCAATTTAGTAAAGATTTTTGCGTTGTTTTGAGAAATTTACTTTAGAATGCTAATTAATTTAAAGTTACTTAAAATATATGATCAAACTATATATCACCTGAAAGGTAATTAAATGTACTATAGCTTAAATCGATCTAGACTGACCGAAGTTAAGTCATATTCACGTCACATACTGTTAAAGTCTCAACTGCCATGACTCAAATCATTTTTCAAAAATAAAATATTTGTTAAACACTATTTTTACATTGTTTGGGGACACATTAAGCATAAGTTTCATTAAATCATTTTACTAATTGTAAGATAAGCAAGCTTAAATAGAATTCAGTTAAAAATAAGTCCAGATTTCAGCCGAATTTAAACTAAAGTCACCTCCATTATACTCGTTTCAAATAAATGTGATTTAAGTCATATGATTTAGGTAATTCTCATAAATCGTTGCTTATGTCAATGGATTTAATTCACATTATGCTAATTGTAAGTGAAAAATCACGAATAAATCAGATTTAGCATCACTTATCAGCCGTTTCTTCTAAAACATCAAAGATTTAACTTTAGTCATTTTATGCAATAGCACATCCGATCATCACATCGTCGTCGTACGCCAATAATATATATGTTTAATTGGCCCTCGATCTTGTTAATTAATTTCGTCATTAATATTCGTCGTAAATCACGTTTTACGAGCGCGCGCGCGCACTTACTGCCTACCGCCATCATGCGTACTCGCCACGTACGCACCACGTGTGTTACCACCCAACTACCAAACTCACTCACACGCATACAAAACACACACACGCACACACGCAAAGAAACTCCAATAAAACAACAGAAAAACGAATAAAATCGCGATTTTCTGCATGTGTTTAGCGCGAAATGTCGTCGATGTGTACGCGCCTATTTGATTGCTGTATTTATAGCGAATATTTCGCTAGTTGTTGTTTTTCATGTGTTGGAGGGAAACACAAATCACACAATCTCATATACACACATGCATACACACACATACACAAAGAAATCATACAAGAAGGGTTAGTTTTTTTTGCGAGCTATGTCGTTAATCGTGCCTGTTGGTCACATTACGCATTCGCCACACGCAAGCGCGAGCACCTCGCCAAAATATTTCGCGCACACGGAACGCTTTAACGAGGCGTAAAGGCGGAATAAAATCGGATGAAAAACGGGGTAAAATGACGAAAAAACATTAAATACGAAACAAAATCTATTCGCAGTTAATTCCTGCTTACTTAAAGCCATTTCAACCTAACATTATACGGAAATGAAACATATTTTATCTATCAATAAATACTAATCTAACTTACTTAAAACTAACTTAAAGTGTCTCTACTACAAGTAAAGGTGACTTATATAAGTTCAATTTAATAATGGCCTTTTATTTTTTTTACATTCTAATTAGAAGATTTAAGACATATTACTTAGGTAGTGTTACTTAAGTCATATGACTTAAGTCAGATTATAGTACATTTATAGTACATTATAGTACAGGTGATGTACAGTTCGATCATATAATTTGAGTAATTTGGTATTAATTAGCATTTTTAAGTAGATTTTTGAAACAACTCGAAAAATCTTCACAAAATTGAAAATTTAACTTTGAAGACTTGTAATTTAAATATCAGTGAATTTTATTGTGTATTTTCGCGGAAATTTACATGGACCAATTCGAGTCGAACCTTTTTAGTTCCAATAACTGACAGGCAATTAGATAAATTTCTCTCATATCTCAACAAACTTGACTCTAACTTAACTTTCACAATCGAGAAAGAATTAAACCA
>WSZQ02096347.1:0-12001 GCA_019419845.2 Weissflogia rhopalogaster | reverse complement strand
AACTCTAGGAATGAAAAGTAGAAGCACAATAAAGCAATAAAAGTAAAATAGCATAGCGATAGGAAAGCCTAGAAGAACATTTGCGACGGCAGAGATTTTACATAGCTTTACGAAAAATGTGCATCGCAGATGCGTGGGTCGAAACCCCACAAGTCCTAACGATTTTCGTATATATTGCATGCTGATTCAGTCGCAATAAATACATTCCACAGTACAGCTCCTTTTCCAACATCCAATGAATCAACTCAGTCTGTTTGTAATAGTGGCATTTTACTGACGATGGCGGTGCCGACTTGAACATCAAGGAAAAAATCAGGAGATGCACAAGAATCAAATAAACTCACCGAAGTCTTGATCGTGTTTTTTCTCTTTATTGATAAATGACGCTCCCCTTGCCTCTCTGCGTCTTCGTGTGGGGCCGTCAGTATGCGCCGTTGATTCGCGCCAACAGTCGCCCTCAGTAACGGCTTTTTCTGACGAGTAACATCTGCAACCGCCTATCTCAACGGTTTTTAACGATTTCAATCGTTTCCCCTTTGTTCGATGCAAATATGCCTCATCGTCTCCATCGGTTCTCAACATAGTTATTCCCTGGAAGCTTATAAAGATCCGAATTAGCATTTAATCTAGCCCGTCCTTAATAACTTACTTGGATTTACTTCCAGATGGATAAATATCTAGGATTACAAGACCTACCAACCAATATACGCCGTGGGAGAAACCAACTGATGATCACAAATTTTCTTGGAGTATTACTTCTCTTTACTTTCTCCAATTACATCGAATTTGGCGATGACCACGCTAAATCATCGATATCTAAATATGTCTTTTACGCATCTATTTCCTTTTCGTATCTATTCACAATTATATATCTTCTTCAGTACCATATTTTGTCAGACAGGTAAATATGTTATAAAGAACAACTGAATTTATAAACAACAATAATTTCTATTAAACTTTTACAGCCTTAAACATCGTGTAAATGTTCTATCCCGATGTCTGAACGGCAATAATTTGCCTCAAGGGACACCAAATTCAAAACACAATAAAATGGCAAAGCTCCTACGCACAATCATAACAATCTCAAAAGAAAACGATAGCAACTCAACAAAACAAGTTACTAACAAGTTCATTAACCCGGAATATATGGGACTATTATTATGTGTCTATGAACATCTACAAGAAGCTCTAAAATTGATTAGTTTTGTTTATGGCCCTGGAATTTTGGTACTATGCAATTTTTCCTAACTTTTTTTTACTTC
The DNA here is from genome assembly GCA_019419845.2 of Weissflogia rhopalogaster. Classification (NCBI taxonomy): domain Eukaryota; kingdom Metazoa; phylum Arthropoda; class Insecta; order Coleoptera; family Staphylinidae; genus Weissflogia; species Weissflogia rhopalogaster. Next base: position 10,739 of record WSZQ02096347.1, on the reverse strand, counting down.
ATAAATTAATTGAGGTTTTCTAGGTAATCATGACAGCCAATGTGACGAACTTTATAATATCCTCGTATTTTCTTATTCTTGATATATTAGATGGTGCACACTTTCTCCTACTTATGAAAGAGTTAGTATGGACTATCCTTCATTTGGTCAGTCTTTTTATGATCGTCGAACCATCACAAGGTCTTGGAATGTCTGTCGAATCAATGCGATTGAAAATCTGTCGACTATTGGCCGGTACAACTGATGAGAAAACCGAGAAAGAAATTGCCATCTTCTCTGAGAAGTTATTGCTAGCCCCTGCACCATTTTTCAAGCCTTGTTCGATGTTTCTTGTGGATCGGTCCCTGCTTACAAGTGTGAGTTTGTGAATCATTAATGTATTATCCATTAACAAAAAGAGTAATAAGCGCCTAGAAGTAAATATCTATAGGCGTGAGCCGCTGTCTTTTGAGCAACTTAACACAGCGGCATATCACTATGTAGAACCAGCAGCAATAATTTCAGGAGAAATTATGGATATATGGAGAGCAGTGTGCAAACACCAGCATGGCCTACTTCAAGAATCGCCATAGAGCTGAATAAAATGCCGCACTCATTACGTTCTTCATGCAGTCATTCAGTCATTGAATCACTCACAATCAGACAACATCAACCAGTCGACCGTTCATCATCTTCATCTCTATCTCCACCGCCAAAGCTCCTCCACGCCTACAATACGTTGGACCTCGACTTATTAGACCTCGTACTATCAGAATCAACACCTCAGCACAGTCATCTATGTCAGCACTGGCGATAAGCCCCGACATCACCTAATATCCGAAAAGCAGACCTGTCCCGATCTGTCTATAGTGCTAACTGTCAAGGTAATGTCTCAATCGTTGGGGGACGTTCGGATCTGCGGGGACCTCAAAACCAAATTACCCAAAAAGTCACACTTCGCACTTAACCTAAAACATGAGCGTTGTTATGTCCCAAATCAAATTAAGCATTCTTTGTTTCAGATTATCAGCAGTGTTATCACGTATTTGGTGATTTTGGTCAATTTCTACATGGATAATTTACGATCACAAAGTTAGATACACTTAGATACAAAGTAAAACTTAAGCCAGTATCTCGTCAAGTTTTATCAAATTACAAGTAAATAAAAACAACAAAAAATGTTCTTAATGTTTTTGGACTTGACTAAATATCAAGCAACATAAATGTAAACAGATGCATCATTTGGATTCCGTGCCAGAAAGTCCCTCTCAATCAACGCCTCAATACGTTTCTTAATATCATTGGGATTCGTGGGAAACTTGACGGCACCATACATCTTCGTTACCAAATCATTGTGCTTCAGGGTCTGATGTTGCTTCATCAGTCGCACGACAGCAGCGTCAATGTGCAGATTCCTATCATGCAACACACTCTCCTCGGTGATCTTCTGCTCCTCTTCCGTATCCCTATACTGAACTTGATTCACTCTAATCCGAAACAGCTTATGCTCAAAGTCGTCATTTACCTCAAACACATCATCTTCTCGCACAGTTTGCCCTGGTCCATGTTTACCCTCAGTTGGTTTAGAGTTACCCTCCGCAGTCTCACCAACAATCTTCAACAACTGAATTCGTGTCCCCAACAACGAAGTCAGAGTCCTTTTAAGTTCCGTAGGCTCTAAGTCCAAAAGCTCTTGCAGAGTCTTGAAGCAAATCTGAGTAGATTCATTGAATAGCAGGAGAACCACTGCTTGAAAGAGGGAAACCTGCATCTCTTTACTCCCCTTCGTAAAGCGGGCTTTCAAAAGGCAAGTATCCAAAGACCCGGGCCAATCTAAAGACCTCCCGGAATACTTACTCTTGTAGAAGTCCTGATAGAGATTACGGTATCGCTGCATAGATTCGGGGAGAGTAACCTTAAACTTCCCAAAGGAGGGCCAAAAACTGCAAGTCAGAACCTGGGCAGTAAAATCAATGCCATTTCCACTCTGCGATCTCTGTTTGAAGGCTTGAATCAATCCGTCACTCAGATCCACATCCCGAAACATCCCTTCCAACTTGGCCGTAAATCCATCGCCACACTCATACTTCAACTTACCAATCATAGCCTTCTCAGCATCCTGGGACGATGACTTCCCCAGAAGCAACCTCTTTGCCAAATACCTCTTATAATAGGCCTCAAAGATATCCTTAGGCTGGAGATATCGAAACATCACAATAATCTTGTCAAATAAATCCTCCGGAATCAATTTATCTCTCATCTTGGTATCTATAAACTTGGCCAACAACTGTGCAGGTTTATTCTTCCTCAAATTAATAAACTTCTTAAACGCCATCCGAACTGCATCCACCCAGGTGTATGCATTCCTACAGGATTCCGAGACGATTAGGTCTACCCGATCCCTAAATTCCAGCAACTTGGGAATCATATTAGCCTCAAAGGTGTCAAACACAATGGCCCTTCCTCTCTGCATCATGTACTTGGTGAAAATGGAACAGAGTTCATCCTTAGCCTTGGGGAGGTAAGACATTTGACTGTAGATCAAGTTAATGTCTTCCAACTTACCAGCAAAGACATTCTCACTAGTCAGTTTCTCCACCAACGTGGAGAAGACCTCATCAATTAAAATCCGTTTCATGATAGTCTCCACCTTAGGCCAGGTACGTTTCTTCAGATAGGTAAGGACTAGAATCTGTTCCTGACATAATCGGGTCTTGATCGAAGTGAAATACTCAAAGGTAGTCCGTTCCATCAATCGTGTCCTTATTTGACGGTAGTATATCTGTGCATAGGTTAAGTAACTAACCTCGAAATATTCATTATAGAGATGAAGGAGGGATAGCATCGAAACTAGATCTTTCAATACGTTCTTTTCTACAAAATGCTGAGATAACTCTTCTTGGGGAGTTTTGGAACATTCTTCAGTTATAAAGTCTTTCTGAACTCCTCTGTTTTTCTGAGCTCCTCTGTCTTTTTGATCTCCTCGGTCTTTTTGGTCCCCTCGATCTTTTTGGTACCCTTCAACTTTTTCGTCACATTGACTTGAAGTATAATAAAAAGCCCGAAATTGATCTATCATATCAAAAATGTAGGTGAACTTCGATGATATCCGATCGTCTTGTAACAGAGTACAGTTAAACAGATCATGCGCCATCTGTGAAATGACATACTTGCGATGGTGGGTCTTCACAGTGCTGACCTCTAGTGGCAGGTAGATGTTGCGAATTAGGGAAACTTTGCACTTGAAGGCACGCCATAAGTTTCTCAGGCAGTGGAGAAAGTCAAGATCGTAGAGGAGGTCCAGTTCGAGGATCTGGGTGAAGATGTAGTGTTCGATGATATCAACTTGAGTTTGGCGGACGTCGTCGTCATAGCGTAGCATGCACAAATCGTCGACTAGGTTGTACAGCTCCGAGTAGGAAAGTCGAACAGGAGTGTTGTACAAGATGTTTGATAGGTCCCCATTGAGGGACTGTAGAACTTCGTTGACGTTGATGGCTTTGACGAATTTGTATTTTACCTGGGGAATTCGGATTTCCGGGACACCACGGTCCATATTTTTTGCAACTTGTACTGATTTGATTATTTCTTTTCATTGGAAATTATGTTGTTGGCTGGTGCTACTTTGGCTTTGTTTTTGTTTAGATGGATTGTTTCATAGCTGACTTTAAAATATTTTATATTAAATCATACATTTTATGTGCATTTAATTGTAGTAAGATGTTAAAAATTACGATTATATTTCTATCATTTTTTAAAGGCAAACATTTTTCTTATTCTAAGGCAATATTTTAGGAACACTTATTTTTGATAATGACGCGTAACGACACAATGAACGTGGAAAAGGGTACAATGGAAATAACACTTACACAAACAACCTTCCGCTATTCAGGTTCTGATTGTTTTTGATCCACATCCGAGAAAAGGTTGCCAATCGCAAGTATATACCCTACTCACTATCAGATAATCAGTCAGTTTATGAGACCTGAAATCTCTTCTGATTTCTCAAGTCTAAGTGTCTTGAAAAGCCAAGAAGTGCCAAAAGACCCGATGTTACGAAGTGGACAGATAAAAATTGTTTTTTTTTTGTACCCCGACGGTAAAAAAAGTCGGCCAACTCAGTAAACGTCCTTCATTTATGCCGCATCGCATTTATACGTTGTGACACCGGGCACGTTCACCGCTTTTCATCAAAAAGGGACATTGGTTCGCGACAAGATAGATACGGGCCAAATTGAAACCACTCCGTCGCCGTAGGTAAGTTCCCTTCCATAATTCGGTCAGAAATCAAGGCTATGTGCACAGCAGTGCCTCAACACGGACAAGGGTAAACCCATCTGTTGAGTTGGTTGCCTAGCGTATACGACGCTTGCAGCGGCCGGTAACTTAAGTTTGTTTGCACTGTTGCGCGATGACGTTGAGGTTGCCATAATTAACATTGGGAGGGGCGTCACCATAAAAGCGTGATACGCGCCGAATTCTGCCTATTTTCCACCGGTGAGTTTGGTGAGTAGTTGTTACGGAGGTAGGTTGTTTCTTCGAATTTCCATTAGAAATGGGTGAACAGGAATTCAAATAAATGTTATGTTGCGAAAAGTTTCAAAATACATTAACTTCAGCGAGCAAAAGTAAGCAAATGTTAAAATCAAAGATTAACAAAGTCTGCGTACATATTTTGAAGGAACAAGTGCAACAAACAATGTACTAGGTTAGGCCAGAAGTATATACCAAGTTACAACACTCACAGACCACCAAAAGCCGACAAAGAAGCGACAACAAAAAAATCAAAAGCCAATGAGGAAACCCTGAAATTTACAAGAATATAAATACTGTGCGACGCCTTATCTTAAAAAGGTCCAGTTAAGTCTGATCGTGGGCAATCAACGGGAAATAAATTAATGTTTTAAAATGACAGATTGTGAAGCTGCTTTAACGGCCCTTCGGGATGAGCAAGTCAAGAGTAACTTAGGACAGCCCAATTTCTTGAGCACTTTCTTGCTCAAGAAATTGGGGTGAGGCTATAAACTCACAATATACTGAGTGCCTGCGCATCAAAGCATTGCAGACAGCATGACAATAATTGAGTAACAAACTTTAATTCCCTCGCGGTCAGGAATCTCTAAATTCGTCATTTGAAAAAAATCTTCATTTTGATATTGATTTAATGCATCAATTTTAACCATCTCGATAACACTTACAAATATAAATATTTTTGTTGCAATACACTGTTTTTTTCACGGTGCAAACATTCAATAACAATGTAGTATAATCCAGTGACATTAAATACATAGTATAATAATAGATAATAAGTAATAAATCTTAAATGTATAATACAAACTTAATCACAATATTTGCAACGTAATCAAAAACAAACATAAATACATTTAACAGTCAACAATGTCAATATTTTGTTTCTGGAATTACATTAATTAGTAATTATTAATTATTACATATTAATATTAAAATCTACATGTACGTTTGCATTATATAATATAATAATTTAAGTAGGAATACGTTAGAATACGTGATACTGTTATAGGTTTTACATTGACTACTTTCATTTAATTGCGATATTAATTAACATACGTTTTCATTCAAGTACATTGACTAGATTATGTTTACAAGTAATTTGTCGAGTGTAATTTCATTTCAATATTCTAACATTTCTAATGACTGGAAAGTTTTATAATTAATTTCATAGTAGTTTTGCATTTGAAGCTGTTTTTCTTTTCTTTCTTTGTACATTTTTTGGAATGTTTTGGAAGTATGTATTAATATAATAGCCTAATGATCTCTGTAATGAGCATGATATAGGTTATAATTGCAAATAATGTTCACTAATCTAACTTTAAGAGTATGTTTCTTCACAACGATGACACTAATTATGATATTGGGTTCGTAATGTTTTCAACATTCATATTTTTGAGTTTTTAAATTGTTTTTAAAGTCATTTAGTTATAATACGCTCTTGTAATCATAGTAATCCTTACAGTAATATTTATGTGTGTGTTTTTGAGAAAAATTCAATCAAATATTTTAGTATTATTTGATTTGTTTGTGGTTTTTCGTTGTATTTTCAGTGTTTTAAAGCACCAAAACTTCTTTTTATAGTTATGAATGCTTCAATAAAACATAGAAGTCAATAAAAGTGCCTATTTTTATTAATAATCCCTTTGAGACTGCTTAGTTTTATTCCCATTTTCCTTTTTATGATTTTCTCTTTTATTTCCAGCAAGAAAAAATAATAATCTTAATAATAATAACTGTGCGAATCTTTTGAATAGATTGAAAAACTATAGTTTATTTGCTGATTTTCGTTGTTTTTCAGGGTTTTAGGGCATCAAAACTTATTCATATGATTTTGAAGAAGATAATTTTCAGTTTACTGCCTATTTTTACTTTTCAAATGAAAATAAAGAGATAATAAGAAAAATTACGTTAGAATAGACAGCTCACATTGACTAACATAACATGTAGTCTTATGTTTAACAGATCTTTTCTTTTCATTTTAATGAGAGTTCACGCCTTTCACCAGTTAGATGATGCAATATTATTGTAACAATAAATTATCGGAGGACCAATAACAATTAACACTCACGATGTGTGACAAATAATTGTCAAATGCATTGAGTGTGGTTGAGAAAATTCATTATATCTGGATAAATGGAATTCCAATATAAGTGTCCAATCCATAATAAAATTTGAGAAATTCATTGATGAAAATGATTTCTAAACTATTAAATAATTTCGCAAATGCGAATAATTATGTTTTGCCTAGATTTCACTAACAAGGGGAAGCTCCGGAGTCGACACTCGAATTTGTGTGAAAGTTCGTGCAAATGTGAATAAGACTAGAAACTAATTGTACTCGAGTCAGACGACACGACTCTCAAGCGTTGAATAATTATATTTTGCCTAGATTTCAATCACAAGGGGAAGTTCCGGAGTCGACACCCGAATTTGTATGAAATTTGATGCAAGTGTGAATAAGACTAGAAACTAATTGTACTCGAGACAGACGACACGACTCTCAAGCGTTGAATAATTATGTTTTGCCTAGATTTCAATGACAAGGGGAAGCTCCGGAGTCGACACTCAGATTTGTATGAAAGTTGCTGCAAGCGTTGACCTTAATTATAATTTTCAAAATCCTTTTCAAAGCCAACGCTGAAGGCGTCGTTCAAACCTTTGTCTGACTCATATATTAAAAGGAAATAGGTAGTTTCTTTGAGTTTCTTCATCTCCTTTAGGTATATTCACCAGACAAGGGTAGGCATAGAAGCCCGAAGCCGAAATCGGCGGTCTGAACGATGCCATCTCGCCCGAGTATAATTAGTTTCTAGTCTTATTCTACACGTATTCCAATGTTCATGCAAATCTGAGGTGTCAAGACCGGAGACTCCCCTTAATGAAACTTATCAATGCTATAAAAGGTCATCTATATAACCAAATAACTTCCTCCTATAAATGTCCCGTCATAAAAGTCGATTTTATATACTGGAAAAACATTAAAAACGAATTGATCCTCCACAAACGTATGACTCTTACATGTTACAGCTTACAATTAAAATCTAAATGACATATTACTCATTACACTCAATCCTGTCCTATGTCGATTCGATACACTACCAATAAAACTCTATGCTATATGTAATCTCGTTAAGTAAAACGCATTAACGTCCCATATGACTGGAACAATTCGCCTGGGCTATTATCGATTTATGCATTTGCAAATTGTGACCTAGATGTACAAGTACCTATATATCAATGTGTCAGTTGTGTCAGTGTGTCATTTTCAATTCGGTTGGATGCATTACTTTGGCGTTGTTTTTGTTTGTTCTTTTATTTTTATTTTTTGGTTAAAATTGTTTGAGTAGAATAGTTGTACAACTATCAGCTAAGCATTAATTATTCGTAGTTCATAATATTATAAGGCTGTGTTATTATTGTCTTACGTTTCGCTAATCTCGTAATATATAATTCAACTCTTTATTCATATATACAGAATGTTTTAAATTATTATATTATCATCTTCGGTTTAATATTACTACTCCAAACAACTATCAGAAACTAAGCTAGTTTCATTCATAATTTTTAATACGTTTTGGAAATTCGCATATAAACGCCTTAGGTAATAATACCTCGACCAATTTCTAATAACTTAAGAGGTCTCAAATTCAACGGAAACACGTGGCGACTAAATGGTGGAAGTAAAATGTGATATTCAAACTTTGTTTTCAAATAACTTCTAAAATACAAATCGTAGAATTCTCATTCAAACTGTAATTTGTTTTTTATTAAATGTAGTTTGTTTTGATATATCCGATGAAGCCTAAAGATAGTGAAATCATTGAGAAATCTGACGTTAAAAAAAGTTTTCCGAAAATATACAAGTTTTAAAATTGTCAATTATTTTCATATTTCCCATAATCCTAGGAGCATAAATCATGCACCATTCGATTCAGAATAAAAATTGCAATAAATAGCTATACACTTTTTTTCGTTTATTTACCTAAAAATGATATTATAACTGAGGTATAAGTTGAGTATAAGAACGGTGACATTTTCTCAGTCATAAATAAGACTTAAAATGATTTGTCCCTAATATTGTAGCTTTATTTATATTTACTCCATTCTCATGTTGACAAATCTTACACCATTCGATTAAGGAGTAAATTTGCCACAATCTGCAGTAAAATTTCCTTGGATTAATTACTTAGGAGCGATATTACCGAACTCTGAAATTGAATCGAATAACGTCAGTAGCTATTCCCTTTTTGAATGTCTTTTCGTGTATGAACTCAACTTCAATGATCTATATTATCGATCTTTGGTAAGTCATCAACAAACTGTTAGCAGCACATAATGGCAAATTTAATTCTGAATCGAATGGTGCATGATTTATAATCTTAGGATTATGGAAAATGTGAGAATAATTGACAAGTTTAAAATTAGTCATTTTTCAGAACACGCTTTTTTAAAGTAAGATTTCTCAATGATTAAATTATCTGTCGGCTTCAAACGATCTACAGTAGAAAGGAAATTTAATGAAGAATCGACTACTGTTTGAATAAGATATCTATCATTTATATATTCAAAGTTATATTACAACAAAGTCTAACTTTCATATTTTAGTTCCACTATTTAGCTATTTTTCCTACTATTCCACTATTTCCACTATTTTGCCTCGTCTTAATTGGTACTAAATGGAATACGCGATATATTTAAAAAATGTCATTGAAGGTTGTATAATCATCAAAAACATAATATAAATCAGTTTGGGAAGATATTTACAGTTATTATACAGTTATGTGTTTAAATTTATAAATATAAAGTAGATTGATAAAAAACGTTTCTTTAAATTATTTTTATAAAATGTTATGAAAAAACAATAGTTTTCTGTCAAAAATATATTTAAAAGGTTTTATTCCTGTCATTGACGGCAACATCAAATTGAAAGGGCGTGGCCGCGCTGAAGCAAGCATGATGGGTATGGCCATATTATATGCGCATGCGTTGCTTTATAAATGATGGCGCTGGTGGCCCATGCGTAGCCAATGACAGTTGACCACCGCCGATACCACAACACTGTTTTCTTTTTATTCAAAAATGGTAAATACGGGACGGCTATTACAAAGTTACTTATGTTGAACAACGCCGACATAACAAATTAATTTTCGACTTATAAGGAGAGGGTCACACTGTGTCCGCTGGGATTTTAATGAAAGTTGGTAGACATGTAGAATAGGCCTAACAACAATGCCTGTTAAAGCGAGACGACGCACTATCCAGGCATTATCCTTTAAAAGGAGTTTGAAAATATGCATTCAAGTTTATATATCTTATCGGTGATAGTCCTATAAACAGCCGACGTAGCTCGGTTGGTAGGGTCTCTGCTTGCAAACTCGCACTCAGCCATAGCAGCTTTTAAAAAAATATCCTATCACCTTATCACCTGGAGAAGTATTTCGATAAATGGAAAATAGCAATAAATACTGCAAAAACTGAGGCGCTAATATTTCACAGGAGACGTACTCAATTAAATATACCAATACCACCTAAATTATACGATGAACCCATAAAAATATACGAAGAGGTGAAATACTTGGGCATGACCTTAGATAAGAAACTTAACTTTAAAAAACACATCGAACGGGCCATTACTAAAGCTCAAGGTATCCTGGGCTGTCTATACCCCCTACTAAACAGTAAATTATCGACACAAAATAAGCTGACGATATATAAAATGGTCATTAGACCGCTACTAACCTACGCTTCGCCGGTATGGTGCGGCGCAGCTGATACTACCCTCAAAAGTATACACGTTTTTCAAAACAAGTGCTTAAGATTGCACTAAAGGCAAGCCGATACACGCGTATCGCCGACTTGCATAATTTGGCGAACATACTGCCCATAAAAGAATACGTCGTAGAATCAGCCGAGAAATTCTACAGTAACACGAAACAAAGCCAAAACCCCCTCATTAAAAGGATAACCAAAATTAGAGCTAACAGCAACATTACTCTAAAACATAAACTATCGTATCAAAACCTAACCGTCTTCAACGACGTTTGATTTTCTGGTCATTACCAGTCATGTCCATCGAGGCTAACGCGATAAGTTTTTCCCAACTTTTCCTGTCAAATAGTAACTATAATTAAAAAAATGTTAGAATATAAGATAATGTAAGCGCAAAAATCATTTATAAAACATTGTATTTTAATAAAGATCCTGTTGTTTAAGCTTAAGTTAAGTAGGCA